>JAULBU010018945.1:0-20030 GCA_032358235.1 Odonthalia washingtoniensis | reverse complement strand
TGAAGTAATGATTCAATATGCGTGTTTGCTGCAAGTTGACACTCAGTCATGTGAACGTCGAGCAGGAGAGTTGACATTATTGATTTGGAGTGACGTTTAATGACATCACTCTAGTAAACACTGTACAAAATGATTGCTGTTCCGTGTACAAGTGTAAGTTGCGCACAGATGTGCTAGCAATGAGCGACGATGCATGAACCCATCTTATATCATGAGAAACTGGCACGCTTTCCTCGTTCGGATAATAAAGATAAGTAATCTATACGTTTATTTCAACTTTATCGGCTGTAGAGTGAGCGTCAAAATGCGCCTATAAGTGCCTCTTCGGAGAATGAGGCAAGACCCCGAAATGAAAAAATGGATTCCGGGTCACACGTGTTATAATGTTCTGAAAACAAACCAATGAAAACAATGATGTATAACATACGTGTAGTGTAGTAAAAGTGTGTAGCCGTTGTCATTACCTGCATCATGAACCCCACTAATATGTACAGTATGTAAATGCATCAGAATGCAGCTTCCATGTACCTTACAAAATTTTCAACACTGACTCCTGAATCCACGTGAACATTGCACGTATAATTCGTAAGAAGTAACATGTAGATGTACATACAGTACATGTTTGTATAGAACAGATAGGTACAGCAGATCAAAAGGCTGTGACAAAAACAGTACAGTATTTTTATTTATTAATTATTACATATTAATTTAGGGCATCTCTAGTTAGGCGTTGAGTTCGAATTGTTTCAGTTAGATCTCAGCATCTTACATCACTGTAATTAAGTACTTTTGGACAGATTTTTTTATTGTGGAGGGGGAGGGGGTGCTGAGTTCGTTGCTGAGTTTTTTGAAAAACTCAGCAGTGAACTCAGCGCGCTGAGGTTTTACAACTGAAAAAAATTAAAGACTTTCATGGCACAAAAATTGACCAATGAAAAAATCCGATACGGCGGGGGATTCTGTACAGAACGATGTAGTTGACAGAAAATATATAAATAGCGGGGGAACAGGTATACAAGACGTACAGTCAGTTTGTAATGTACTGTATTTTCCTGCAATGTAATGAATTTTGAAATGAATAGTGACCAAAAACCGGGTAACGTCACAGGTACGTAATGCTGTGACGAGTGGTACCGTTTTCTTCTCGACCTGTTCAAACCACTATTGATCACATCGAATTGTTTCTGTGCCATTTTCATCTCTTCCTGTTCAAATATCTGCTCGTCAAATCGCATCGTTCCTGTGAAAACATCGCTAGCCACACGAATTCTTCTTTTGAACCGTATCGGAAAAGAAAGAAACAAGAAAGGTAATCAATGGAAGGTGATGAAGTTATGCAGCCTGAACGGGACATCACAATCCAAAGTGATACGCAACAATTACTACTGGAATAGGATTGTATGGAAACATGACTGTGACAAGTACGGTCAGTCCTTATGGAGCGTGCACGCCAGAGGAGCTTGTCAGTGAAAATCTTACCGGAACGGACTGTGAAAGGCCGTTTGATTTGCAAGCCATGCTGACGGAGAGTGAATGTTGTCAAATTGATTATGTTGCTGAATTGCGACCTCAGAACTACTCCCAGATGAAGATTGGCACAACCGTACGAAATGTACTTCGAGTAGTACGCTGTTCCCCGTTTTGTTTCCTCACATCAGATTTCTTCTGATACAGTCTTTCCTTCTGCTCTGACGAGGTGTTTGTAAATTTCTTTAGATAATGTTTTCCTCCACACCTTGGGTTCCAACAATCGGGTGGTGATTCAGTCTTTTTGATTAATCTGTCCTTACTTTGGTTCGTATCTATTCTACTATAACTACATGACCTTGAACTACCTTCTTTATGATTTAAGGAGTTCGTGGAAGTGAACTACCCGTTTTTTGCCTCCTGTTCATCCTCGAATTCGCACAATGGGCTACCCTTAGTGAGACATGTTTTAGGAAACCATTCCAATTCATTTTTTAATTCCGAATATGCAAATACCGAATCATCTCTCACCCTCTTCTCTAATGTACTGGGCCTTAAAGCGCTAACAATATGACTTATGGCTACCTTAGTTTTTTCTTCTATTACCCACGTCAAATCCTTTTTTTGAAGCAGTGTCGTATGATCTGAAAACAAAATAAGAACCCTTTGCTCCGCATCCCTTTCACTCGTTTTCATTCGTAGTGTTTTGGCCACTAACCTATCCACGGCACTAAGACACCAGGTGATTTTTTAAGTACTAACATGTTCATCCAACCACTGTCGGCTGATTTTGTCAGTTATTTCGTATACATAGTCCACCTCTAGGGGCCAACTGTCTAAACTCAACCAGATCTTCTAATAGCTCTTTCTGCGATGGAAAACTAAATATACAGGCCTTGAGCTCGTTCCTTCCTGTTGGTCCCACTCTTTTAATGTTAGCACGTAAGCCTCTATTTTTAATAAAACTGCGGATATTCTCTGTACCTAATGGCGCCAGTCCTGGGTGACTCAACGATGCAACCAATGGCATCGATTCGCCGCTAACCCAGTTCTTGTATCATTTGATAATTCCATATTGTTCATTTTTTAAAAAGTTCCGTACACGTAGGTCGTCGTCACTCCTTACGTGCCTCGATTATCATCGAGAAAAAGTGAAATTCGAATTGTAGTGAGCCGGAACCTTCCAGCTCGCAGACTTAACTTGCTTTCACCTCTGTGTGAGCACCGTCACTGCTGCCTGTTGAAAAGGGGACTTAATGTGTAAAGACCGTGTTTGACCTTCCTGAAAGCTTCTGTGTTTCCTTAGTTGCAATTTTCCAAAATTCTAGTAGTTAATGGAAAATGCTCTGCCTTTTCCTCTCTAGGTTTGGCTTCACTTTTTTAATTTTATACTAAAACTGTCTCCCTTTTTCGGTCACGCACGCCGTACCTATCTGCTGCCAATATGCTTTACCCAACACGCCTATCTTTGCCCTTTGTCTATATACACGTGTTTAATTTTTACACGTGTAAAGTTTCCGCACCAGATGTGCAATTTGGGAATCGTGGGTAATTCTGCTAAAACAAACCCACGTGTCAATAACCTTGTCACTCGTGAGACTTGGTAACGGTACGTGACTTGTTCTAATTTGCATATTTGTATGCAATTTCTGTGTACAACATGCTACAGTACTGCTGATTGGAAGAGGTACCAGGAACTGATGATTGAATGTGTGTTTGAGAAAGATAAAGTAAAGGGGGAAAGTACTATAGCACGGAATCAAAAAGAATTGGAGAGAGGGAGAAGTAACATTTTCATGAATCCTCATCTGTACTTGTAATATTGTTATATTACTGTAATCTTTGGCACCTCTTTGCCCTTAAAATTTTCCAGAATTGAAACATGTAATTCAATGTTGTTTCAAATGTACAGAAAAAAATTCTGAATTGCTCTGGAATACCAAAAAGACAATATGGAAAAATAATTTCAAATGACATTTTGAATAGCAAACACTCCGTTCGATCTGCGATCTGCGATCCAATAAGGAATATGCACCAACAAATCCCTCGCTTCCCCTCTTACTACGATAAGTACACATTTGTAGAATCCAGTACCCTGGGGGCAGAAGGACCAACCATGTCATAAGTAGAGCAAACATCGCGAGACACTGTATCGCGCCGACTCGACAAGCCACCATACACGGAAGGCTCCGGATCGTCCATAACTGCGTCATCGTTATCCCAACCATCCGTGCCTTTGTACTGGCTTCAGTCGTCATCATCATTCTGGTTATTACTAGCGGGAGTATCTACCCAACCACTTGGGGTCGAATCATAATCAAAACCTAAGCGATGACCCTCGAGGATGAGCTGATGCTCGCAAGCGGCAAACCTCTTCGAATCCGCCTCGCCAGTCATGCATCGCGCAAATGGATTATAATACACCAAATAAACGGCGGCCCCGTGACGACTGGATGCATGGTCTCCCTTCTTCTCCACACGGGCACGCCACGTGGTGGAAAACAGAGTGAAATCCGTGCGCTCAATCACACGAAGAGGCCGATATATTCCTCAACATTCTCCTGGATTTCCAGAACGCAAACCACATTTAACTTCCGACTGAATGCAATCGTATGAGGTGAAAAGGCCTAAAGCCGGTAATGTTCATTAGAAAAATACAGGCTGTCTTTTCCACCATCTAGGTGTAAACCAAAACCCACCACCCACTATCGTGATCATTATGCAACTACGACATCACATATGAGAAACAAGGAGGGAGTTCAACCAGACGACCCTTCGGGTTCTCAACGCGCCCCAGATTTTAGACAACCTAACCCAACCGTTATTACGCTTGTTGGGGTGGATATTATGATGCGTTACGTATTGGCATCGGACAACCAAACTATACGTAGACCGAAATCGATGCTCCTATCCTGAACCTTCCAGTATGATGAATTCTTTCCAAAATACTGAAACTCAGCCATGATGGCTGGTTTCCTGAATACCATTGCCTCATTCGACACCATGAGTCGTCCTCGCCAGCCTTCTAATGTCTTGGCTGTAGACTTATAAATTTTAGCAACATACTCAATCTAGCCTTTGGCGCGATAGAGGAACAAGTCTGCACGGATATTTCACGGAAGTTATGTAAACGTCAAGAAACGGTTCAGACCAGCATGAACCGCCTTAGAAAAATCAACACGAACACAACTAACTGTTTAGACGTTCCCGACACGAAGACCGTAGTCGTAAACAAAACTGTCTCCGCCATAATTCGATATGCATCGCTGTCAACGGGATACAACGGGAATGAAACCGTTATAAGCATAACGCAGAATAATCGACCCATCCAGGACGGCCTCCTTATCGAACTAAGGGGACGCCCAATAAAGCACTGGAACATGAATCAGCCCAGAATCATCATACGTGATTGGTACCAGGTTGGTCTTGTTAGGGACAGATAAAAAGCTAGTTTGTCTTCTCTCCTCACTTTGAGGAACCTACTAATAAACACCCAAGACGGGAACAGGTGGTAAAAAGGTTTCCGCTGGAGTTCGAGCTGTCATTCCACGAGTTGAGACGGGGGAATTTCTGCACTAGCAGTATTGATCGGCACGGTTGAAACAGGAGCGACTATTGGTTCGTTCGGCGGGTTGAAAGAGCAGCAGGAGAAATAGCTTCATTCGCGGATGGAACGATCGCGGAAGGATGATCGACAGACTCCGTCGTTCTTGTTATTAAAGGCAGAGGAGAATTCATAATGTTACTCATGGCGTGAAACAGAGAAAAATACAACGTTTAATTCCAGTAGATAACGAACTAAAACGGCGAATGGATGGATAGAACGATGAAAAATTGACAAACTGGAATTAATCCTGGGAATTAACTAAGCAGCTGTCTTGCTATCAGCTCTCACATAGTTTTCGACTCTTGAAGAGGGGGTCTTATGGCGCAATAGGACGTCAACTTGTTAACCCAGAGGTCAATTACAAGTCGTCTGCTTTTTCATACTTTTCGTCACGTTGGTCACATTTTCTGCGTTTGGCCTAGTTCGGAAAATTGAACCATCGCCCACGGGTTTTTACCGGAAAGCTGTACACTCGGTACAGTACCTTACTGTACTTGGTTTACTTTAAGCTCTTACTTTCGTCGTCAGGTGAAAGGTGAAGTCAACTTGAGGGGTTTTCGCACTGGATCCCCTCAAAGATAATAAACACCGACGTTTCTCAGACTTTGCCTACCCCCGAACTTGCATTGCGTCGCAGACGACAGAGATATTTCGGCTTTCGTATAACGTCCGTTGCGCCAGCGTTAGACAATTCCACCGCTTTAAAAGCCTGTAGAAGAACCGGCGACCGTTAGTCGCGCCATGACGGGTAACATCTCCAACCGCCTCCCTCTCCACGGAGTAGATATTGAACCATCGACTAACCGTTTCGGCTCGCATTCCCCATCCATCGTACTCACGTCGTCACGAAACTACACCGTCATCTTACAAACGGGGGGACGACAGCAAACTATTCGTTTAGCCTCTCATCTTACCTTCCCTTTTGGTATAGTGCTGTCAATAAGAGCTACCGTGGAACGATAACTCCGAACAAAACTAGTGCCGTTTTCCTTCTTTCCTTTCTGGAAGTGAATTGCACTACAATGATGTTGTCAACATCAACACTCCGACTGTTTTTTGTGAAAACGCCCAACCTTGTGGTTTGAATTGGAAAATGTTCTTCTCCATGATGTTGTATAGACAAGATGATTTTGTGAGTACAGGTTTGGTCAATGAGTCTACTGGGTTGCCTGGTCCGGGGATACAGGATATGCGATCGAGTTTGCCGACGTAGCAACTCTGCCTAAGAGCCAAGATGTTGATTTGTAATAGTCTTTCTGCCGTTTTACCGTCTTTCGCTACAACGTTAAAAACGGTTTTTGAATTAATCATTGATTCTATTCTCATCTTCACCCCAGGGTTTCGTCGATCAAGTCCTTCACTAGGAACGCGAATTCGAATTCAAGTTATCCAAGTTGGCTTTGGGCAGAAGCATTGTCAAAATAAGCGTCGGTAAGGAGCACGATCCTTGCGGATGCAAAATAAAGTGACACATAACTTAATCCTTGGGTACCCATGTCTTGCAGGAATTTAACTGCCTTATTAAGCGAATTTTATTCCTATTTTGTGGTCTGTTTATTACCAGAGGAGATGCGTTGTAGTGCGGCACATACGTCACGACGTGTGTTGGCTCCTATGTACTGAGCCGATGCCCTTTGGATGCTGAATAGCTTTTGGTCAATTTTTGTTGTCAAGTTGGCGATCTGTTCTGGCTGTGAGAGAGTGTAGATGTTTCTGTCTCATTTGTTGATCAGTATGTCGCTGAAGGAGACGCGTTTCTTGTTGTTGATCATTGTACGAGGCTTGCATCAAAATGCCATAGATACCCTTTCTTCCTATGAAAGGAATTGTTCGATTCCAAAACCGAGCGAATCATCAACCTGAAGTAGTATTAGGCCTTCAAATTTTTCACCATGTCGTCTGATCAATAGAAAAGGATCTGAAGTTAATCGTTTCATATTTAGAACATCTACATGGTGGGTAATATAGGTAAGATGCCAATGTAGACCGGACTATGGGATGCCATACAATGGCTTGATGAATTTTAGAACATATCCATCTGGTAATCCAAGCTCTGCTGGGGCGCGTATATAGACGTCTCGTTCTAGCTGAAATGTCGATTGGATGCACGCTTGGGTTGTGTCCCGAGTGTAAGTGGCCATTTGGGGAAGTGATGCGAATAAAGATAGTGAGATACGCTGAGATCAACGTTGTATAGTTGGTGCTTTTGTTGATATGTATACGGTTTCTTTATCTGCGTAATCTTGTGCTACCTGTATGCTCTTTAATATAACAGTTTCACCTACCTTCTTTAGTTCATCTATGAATCTAGACCCAAATATTCTGGTATTGACCCTTATTATTGATTCATTCATTGCCTCAAATGTTCCATCTGCCATCAATCCTTCCAGCTCTGCTTTGCTTGATTTCTGGAATGCCTTTTCTTCCAGTGAACCATTTTTAATGGAGACCTTTCTCGGTTCATCACCCAAATAGACTGTTACGTCTCCATCTACCTCAATCGTAACCTGTGCCCTTTTGTCGGTCTCCATTCGTCCTCTTTCGTCCCCTGGTTGTAATTCCGTGTCATGATTGGATCCCCATAATGGTTTTACATATGCCTTTACATATGTGTTGGGAAAAATTCGCCGCCCTCTTGGAAGTTGTACAACAACCGTGTCGCCATACGAAGAGATGTATTTGAATGGTCCATCCCAGCTTTTGGGGATCGTTTGATACACTAAGACGGGTGATCCTGATGGTAGATAATCTCACTTGGATGGATTGCTTCTTTGTTTTGGTACTCTGCGGATGTCGTAGTGTAAACGAGATTCTCCTTTTCGATTGATCGAGTTCGACGGCTCGTTTTGCATCTTCAATGGCCAATTGCCTCCAATTGTTTCGGTGGTGGTGTTGTTCTAACTTGTAGTGGCAATGTACCGAAAAATAACAACATGGGAAATAAACCTTCTGGTCCCATGGTAACATTTACGGCATAGACAGCCATTTGTAGGCATTCCCTTTTGGTTACCTCTCTTTATGCAAGTGTCTTTCGCACTTTCGTGTATGAAGCACTGAGTGGTACATGGTACCGTTTGACGATGTCAATGGATCCAGGATTTTCTATGGGTGCTTCTTCAAGCTTTACACCAGCTGCCTCCATATTGGATCTCGTTTCTTTGAAAATATATGCGCTGACCTGGTCAACTTCTAAGTAATCTGGCGGCCCCATGTAGGTGTGTATCCATAATTTTAGTATACACTTCCATATTTAAGCTGCCGTTTAGGGTTTGAGGAAACAGACTGCTTGGAAATGTGTACTTTCATCCACCATATGCATCACGGCCATCACGTCCAAGAACATGGTGTCTACAATTACACGGTTGTTGACACGGAAGTCCTCTATTCCAACTGGTAACTTGAATCTAAGGGTGTATGGTGCATTACTCTGGCACACCCTACAGTCGTCCTAAATTTGTTCAAGCTGGTCCATCACGTTCTTTTGGAGTTCTTCCAAGCTTGCTTTCTTTGAAAGCATGTGGAACGGCCTTACGGATGGATGCTCAAATTCACTATGTATCTTCCTCAATTCATCTTCAATATACAAAGAGTGAGGGATCTCGTCTGCCGTCGAATTATATACGAAGAAGAAATTATGTAATGCCAATGGTTCTCGGAGGTGTCCTATATGTAAGAACCTCCCTTGCAGGCTGATGTCCAGACCATTTGTGATCATGTCTCGGTTGGGCAACAACGAAGGGAAGTCGTTCCTCATTATTTCCGCTTCAAAGTCGGTTATCACCTTCAAATTCTTGAATGGGATCTGGATAGTCGCCTCACCGGCGATTTCTCCGTAGCCTCCTGTACCATTCAATCCTTTCCTATTCGGTGGTGGCCTTATGGGGATATTTTCATTGAACTCGGCTTCATAAGCCCTATATTGGCTGAGACACATCACGGACTTTCGGTTTGCGCCCATATCTATCGTTATCACTTTGAACTTTGTATTGGTCACACCTTGTGTAATGTTTTTATGCATGAAGGTCCTGGATATGCTGAGATCCTGGTGAAATATTCGGCCGTAGATATATGCATTAGCGTATAACGACACTTCCAACTTCTCGGCTGACTCTCGTGTCATGTATGCTATCTCTCCATCATTTTCGCCGTCGTCATCATCTACCCATCTGGCGTCTTCATCTTCGTCCTCTCCTTCCTCAGTGGAGGTTCATATGTTTATCGCTAAGTCCAGATGTTCTACGGTAAGTAGCACCTGAGGTTGTTTATTCTTAAGTTTTCCCATCGTTTTATTAACATTCTCCTTACTGTGTCTTTGGTTTTCCCTGTGGTTCTCTTCAAACACGAAGCAAACTTGTACACATTTCATCCAATCTGGGCTGGGTCTCTCTCGAAACGGTTGGCGTCATCCATGCTTTCTTTTATTTGACCATGGGTTTTTTGTCAAACCATTTCCTTCACCTCCATAAGACTTGCCTAATGGATGATTTACTCAAGCTTCGTATTGGTATTCAAAGGCACATGTTGAGTTGCTCCCGGCAGAGCTCGTCATGCCACTCAACTGGTTGGCCACTCTGTTCACTGCTTGTTGACTCGTCAGTAGCATGAGATCATGGAGTTGGCTTTCGATTGATGGAATGTCAACGGCAGTTGAAAGTCGGTCACGCAGGGAGGTTTCAGTGTGGTACGTCACATATAATTGATTCTGCAATGAGCTGAGCTTCGCCGCGAATTTCCTGAATACGCTGGCATCGGCCTCGTCAGGATTTTCGGCCATCGCTTTAGATAGTGTCATACTCTGACAAGTGGTGAGTATACGAGCTTTCTTACCATCGATGTTGTACCAACGCTTAAGATGTTCCATGGCCTCATCATAACTTCTACATCGCTTTACGTAGGTCACTGAATAGCTCAACGTGTCACCGGTCAACATTACTGGAACGGTCTTGAGTTTCTCATTGGCGTTGAATTCGAACATCTTGGAAATTGTGTCAAATAAAATTATGGTATCATTTAGAACCTTGTCCCAGTTCCCATTGAACGTTGGTTTTCCTACGAATGCTCTCATGAGTCCATTTATTCGAAGTCTCTTCTTATCGTGTTGGGTCATCTCATTATGAGTCCTGGGTCCCAGAAGTCCTCCCTGCTATCCTTCTTCCTAATATATTCTAGGTCCTCTGTGATCTGAGTCACCATCACTTCTTCTTGGGTCATCATCATTATCGCTTGGGGGCCATCGCCTGGTTGGCCTGGTGATGCTCGTCCCAGTTTAGGTTTTATGGTTCCGTCTGGTTAACACTCCTGGTGTGATCTCTTCTCATACGCGATTTTCTTCTTACGGTCTGGATGGACGAGATGCTCCATTTTCTCAGTATGGTGATGTTCCTATTTCTGCATTTTCAACCTTTTGGCTTCATCATAGTCAGTCATCTTCTTCCTTAATTCATCCTGCTCCTCTTTGATCTTCCCCAACTCGTTGTTCTCGTCTACGATTCTGTTGTAGTTGGCCTTTCTCCTTTCCGCTTCCTCCTCTCGGAGGATACGACCATCTTCATCTATTATCCTCCATTTATATGCGGCATCCTTTGACGATCCAATTGCCTTTTCGTCCTTATCTTCTTGTTCAATTTTCAACTTGTCTTTATTGATTTCATAATCAATTGGTGGATGGGCTTTATCATGGTAAAGTTAAAGTATGTCAATGATAAGTTGAACTTTGTGTTTCTTTCTGATCTTCGACAAGTATATGCCATGGTTTTTTGGAAAGTCATACCACTTCATAACCGTTCCCTTTTTCCCAAGTTTTATCGTCTGCGGTCGGAACGCCGTGATGAAGTCCATCCATAATGATCCTATGTTCAACTTAGTTTCTTCATGAGCATCAAATACTTTGTCTGTGTATTTCATGGTTTTTTGGTAATGGCGTTCCTTCTTCTATGGCGTGTAGTCCTTCTAGATTGGTTCTGGAACATCCGATACGTTCGGGTAAAGGGCGAAGTCTGTTTCTTGTGGCGGGTGATAGGTCATGCGTCTCGGAGGTGGTGTTTGTGGTTCTGTGGGGGTTGTGCTATCGGTATTTTCTGGTGATAAAATATCTTTGTTTTCACAGTCCTCTATATCATCTGGTTTAACCTCTTCTTTCTAGTCTACGATTCTCCCTTTATTCCTACTTATCGGAGCTTCAAGCTCAAGAAATACAACCGCTATTCCCAAAAGTAAGGTATGACAAAGTTTGTTCTGCATTCCTTTTGGGAATAGCAGTTGTATTTCTCCTTTTCTAAGTGACTTTCTTAGTTCTTCGCTCCCTATTTGTGATCAATGGAACTTCCATGAGTTCCCTTTCGATTTGTTCTCTTGAGTCATTATATATGTATAAGTTCAAACTGTCGATGTCTATCTACAAATCGATGAAGCACTTGTCGCTTTTTCCTCCCTAAGTTTTATTAAATAGATCAATGTGTTTTGCTATTGTAATCCCCGTGGTCCTTCCTTTCCTAAGTTTTATTAAATACGCAACAGCGCGTTGTATCAACGTATACTTGTAGTACTTCCGTCCTTTTAAGGTTCTGTTCTAATTTATAACAATATGTTATATTATAACACTATAGTTTACTTGTAAATAAAAACAATAATGACTAAAGGATTAATTAGCTATGTCAGATAGTGTTAGACGTAACAACAATAAGTCTGTTGGTTACAGACTCGTAATGAAAATGCAATTAGCGAATGTGTATGGTTCGGTCGCGCGCGGTGATTGGTCTACCCTCGCGATACTACTAAATATCGTTGCAGAGGGTAGGCCTGGAGGGTTGTTAATCGCTCCGTGAATTCTCGTTCGTTGAAATTCACAAGTCGGCTGCTAAGTTGCCTATTTCTCCACTAACGTACTATTAGGTTGTAGGCGTAGTGTTGGTCTGCTAGATGGGCCAGGAGCACTGCTACGGTTGAGAAATTAAAATATCAGGGTGATGTATTGTCGTTAAAATGTCTACATTTTATGTTCTGGCTTTCTCCCCCACGGGGCGTGGCTTAAATAACAATAGTAAAGGATGCGACCTGGATCCAGCAAAAGAGATATACACAGATGTGTAATAGCATTGCTATTAATATGAGGCCAAATTAATAAAGCCAATTTTTCCAATTTTTCCAAATTTGTGTAATAGAGATTTTAGATTGCTGCCTGTATGATTTCGTGAAATTATTCACATTACACTGTATTGATTATTAAATGTATAATATTCTTTACCATTATACGCCACCCACACATTACTCTTCTCGTCACCTTAAACGTCCGCTATAGTCATCTCTGCTCGCCTTGTAACCGAATTCATTCATCTTCATACTTATGTCTATAGGGAGTGTTTTAGTTCGACCTTACTGATCCTATCTGTCGAACTTTGTCGGTATATTCGACGGAAGGTACAAATGATTGGACAATCAACTACTCAGTTAGTACGCTGCTGTTGGTGTATGCCCGTGTAAAGAGACAAGTGTGTGGTTATGTGAGAATGTACAGTATGAATTGAGATACGTGTATAGTGCTACGTAGATGGGGAGGTGAGTGTAAGCTCTGGGGTGTTAGTGTACTGTCTGAAGTGAAATACACGTATAGTGCTACGCGGCAGGGAGATGAATGTAAGCTCCGGTATGAGAATCTCTGGAGGTAATACAAGTGTATCACGTCGTGGAGATAGGGAGGTGAGTGTGAGCTCCGGTGCGAGACGGTCTGGATGTTAGACACATGTGCGGAGGGTATGAAGGTAGGAAGTGAAAACGTCAGTAATTATGGGAGACAGTGATGGGATTCGGTCGAAGATTGGTATGTTGTTGGCAATAATTGAGTAACACAAGGGTGTGCGAAGTGCGGTGTGAGGGCGAGGAAGGGCAGCGACAGTCGGACGACGACGATGAACAAACCGGGACAAAGGGCGACTCGTATCAATCCGAGTTGGAGACTTTGTGGTTGTGTATAAATACAAAACCGGAAACAATTAGTAAACTGTAAGTTTAATAATTGTAAAAGTAAAAAAGTGAAGGGAGAGAAAGAAGCTAAATGAGAATGACGCGGATGATGTTCTTATATTGGGGAAGAACGCCAAAAGTGGATCTAGGACAGAAATATTCGATGGATGAAGATTGGGTTTCGAGTCTAGAATAAACGACATGCTCACACGTGTATGATGGAAGTAGATAGTTAGATCGCTGAGTCCAACTATTACTACCAATGTACGTAACCTATTAGTGTGGGTATTCCTAGTTGTTTGTCGAGTGATTGAATGTCCAATTTCTCATTCCTCCTTCGCTTTTATGAGCGTTATGAAAAAATTGGGAAATCCAAACTTAATTAATTAAATATTTATTTATTTTTTCATATTAACTTTTCTTTTGCGTGATAATGAGGTGTGTAATAAATAATACTGATATATGTGTAGATATATATATTGCAAGGGTCATGTTAGGATGTTAGGCAATAATGATTGGGAAAATAGGTCGAATTTGATTTTTAGTATTTTCCCAGTTTAGTAAGTTGATTCATGTACCATTGTTTATGGTTCAGTATATGAAAGTAGAATTAGTGTAAAACTGGTTGTTGTTTTCAGTAGATGAAAGTGGAGTCTTACGGAGCGAAACAGGAGGAATCGTATTTCTATACGTCAGAGGCATGGCGAATTATTCATTGTGTTGGCTGAGGGGTATGGATCGATGTTTGTAGCATATTGCGCATCACAGTTTGGGCCTTCGGCTTTGTTAGTACATCTCCGAGGTTGGCCTCGGAACGTACAAGGACAATGTTTAATATATCTTTTGACTGAAAGCCAGTGTGAGCAGCCGCGACTTCCAACATGAGATGTTTTTCTGATGTTAGACTTCCTTTTGATATTACATCAAATAGGGACTTGGAATCAGTAAAAAGGTCTAGAGGGGTAGGTTTTTGGAATACTTCGCTTATTTCTTTTGATAAAGT
The DNA here is from genome assembly GCA_032358235.1 of Odonthalia washingtoniensis. Classification (NCBI taxonomy): domain Eukaryota; phylum Rhodophyta; class Florideophyceae; order Ceramiales; family Rhodomelaceae; genus Odonthalia; species Odonthalia washingtoniensis. The sequence continues at coordinate 5,994 of JAULBU010018945.1, read as the reverse complement.
ATACGCGTCGTCAAAAAGTCCGAGAAAGCAATGACTTCTGATTCCATGGTCGAGCGGTAGAGTCTCTTCATGTCGAATCGGGTTTCGGTTATGCGCGAAAGTTGCTTGAATGCATTGTCTCTGGCTCTGAGAAGATCGTCTCCGTAAGTGCCATTCATTCCTGGGAGGCGTTTATTCTTGATTAAGTAGTGAAAAGATGAGTCCGATCGAAGGTTGGACATTTCGAGGTCGAATTTGTGATGTCGTTGTAATGTTTGGTACCAGATATCGCCGGACTCAGATAGTCCATGGAGTGGTCGCAGTATTTTCATGCATTAGTGTGCTTCCAGTTGAAGCTCTAGTACCGATGACTTGAGAAAGAGGCAGCAAGATAATGGGATAGCGGATTGAAGATAGGCCTGCGCAACATCCGCTGTCCATATGTCAAAACCAGAGAAGGTTGCCAGCGCTATTAATAGTCGAGTCGATGATGGTTGAAGCTTCTGGCTTGAGTAGACCATGAATTATTTAAGATTGTCGCGATGTCCGCCAATGACAAAGCGTGCCTTATGTTTCACCTTTCCATCTACTGTTGAGTTCAGAGCGAGCACAAACCGGTCAGGAAAGATAATGGCATCCGATGGAACTTCTTCTTTTAGAGTTATAAGAAATGTCCCCCTTTTTATTATGTTAATATTCTCGTCAATATTGGCCGTTTGCATTTCAGCCGTGTGTGATCTAGGGTCTATTTGCTGCAGGATTTCTGCGAGGAAGACATCTTCTTCGATGGTTGGCGTTTTGAAGGTGTCGAGGCTTTGATTGAATTCGGAAAAAGGGAAGTTGATATAGAGCTGGGGAACATATAGGGTTTGAGTTGCGTGATGGAATAAGTCGGTGGTTTCGAATTGGGAAGATCGAAAATATGTACCAAGTTGGAGCTTCGGTTTGTGTATGATACCTTGAATGGTCCCAACTATTCTCCATTTTTGTTTGTATGGTCTTTTTCGCGCCATACGAGAACTTGATCTCCAGTTTTGTATACGGAATCTGTTGCTTTTGAGACGTTGTGGCGCAGAGACCTAGTAATGCGCATCTTGTCTAGGTGCTACTTCATTTTGCAGTGTATTTCGAGGGAAATGTCCCCTTTTCGTCTTTTGTTAGTCGTCGTTAGAATTAGTTGGGCATTGTCATACGCGGGTATTCCCCAAATAGTAATGCAGAAGGTACTAATCCGTCTGGCCCTGCCGTGCAGTTCATTGGTTTGACGGACAGGACTAGTATTAAGTCAAATTCAGACTTCGGATGTTGTACCATAATCTTTTGTACAGTTGTCCTTATGGGCTCGTGATATCATTCACATATGGTCAAACCATTATGTGCTTCGATCCCCATTTTCTCCACCGATGTTACGTCCAGTGAGGCCAAGCGGATGAAGGAGTCACCAAAATTGGACCCCTGATCCACGATGATGCGATTGGGGAGTCTTGTGTATATTCTTATCTAGCACTTTATCAAAGCTGACCATACATTTTTGGTTTTCGTATCCTGCAGACGGGAAGCGGCACCGAATCTGGTGCCTTCGTCGATGATTTGCAGTACACCGTTCTTAGTTTTTTTGATTGAGATGTAGAATACGTCAAGGTGGATGCGTTCGTTGGACCTTGCGGAATCCGATCCAAAATATATACGAAAAAGAAGCGGGGCAATTGCCACCATCTGACATGGATCACATCTCGCTGTGATGTCATTCAGAATGGTCCACGTGGCGGGATCTGCATCGGATGGGTGTGTTCGATTTAGTAAGTTGAACAGCTTCGTGGGGGTTAGATGAAATAAGTGGCGACGAAATCGTATGAGCTCGCCTTTGTTGAATTTAATGTTGAAAGGGTCGAGAGGGTGTAGTCTAGTATGGAGGTATGCGGATGTGTTCCGGAAAAGGGGAACGAACCACTCTTCGAAATAGAAGATGTTGCCGTTGTTATATACTTGGATTCGCCTCGCCAGTTTTTTATGGACGTTTCCGATCATGTGTTCCTGTGATAACCCAGGTTGCACCTCTCCGATGGTTGCTCGATGTAGTAATTGGTACTTTTATTTGAGTGAATGATGCTCGAATCCGCCATGTATCGTCATCAGTTCTTGTTCTGTATATAATGCGTATGGTGTGTCGTGTGGCGACCATTTGTGCGTGAATAAGTAATTTTCTAACGTTAATGGCAGTTTGAATTGTCCTATGTGAAAGTAGCTTCCTTGAAAACTTATGTCCAGCCCATTTTTTATCATGTATTTGTTTGGTAATAGTGACGAACATTCTTCTTCCATGACAGCAAAATCTACGTCTATAATTGTACCGCGTTCCTTAAAAATAATTTGAATGGTAACTTCGCCGACTACTTCACCTAATCCTCCTATTCCTCTGAGTCCACTCTTCTTTGATGGGCGGATAGGGATAAGTATTCCCAACTACTTTTCATTTTCACTGTATTTGGTTAGGCTTGTTACCGATTTACGGTTTGCGCCAGTATCGATTGTAACCCCCTTGAATGTTGGGTCGCAATCCTCTGTTAAGTATTTGTTCATAGTTACTAACGCTGAGGCGATATAATTCTTGTAGGTTCGGCCATGCATGAACGCGTTATTTGGCAACGCGATTTACAAGTTTATTGAATCCTCATCTGACACCAAACCTACGTAATTATCCCCTTCTTTGTCTTCTTGGTTTACCGATCTGGTGTCGAAATCCGATGAGTCTGATTCTTGGCATATTATCGTATTTACGACGTATGTGAGATCGTCTATCGATAGAAGTGCTTTTGGGTGCTTCGTTTCTAATTTGTCAACTGCGCGTTTTACTTCCTCTTTACTGTGCTTCGCATTTGCGCGATGGTCTTCCCCGCATACGAAGCGACCCTTCACCCCTTTCATCGATTCCGGGTTAAGCCCTTTACCTTCTTCACAGCTTGGCCTCATCCATGGTTTTTTCATGTCTCTTCTAGCATCACCGCCGTATGATTTGCGGAGAGAGTAATTGACTTCCTGTTTATCATATTCTAGTATTCAGGTTGAGTTGCTGCCCGCTGAGTTGGCTTTGTCACTTAAATGGTTCGCAACTATATTGATCGTGTCCTGACTGGTCTTCAGAATTCGATATCTGAGTGTGGTTTGGATGCTGGCAATATACATTGCGGTCAGAAGCCTGTCTCTTAGGAATATTTCAGTATGGTACGTCACGTCTAATTTCTTTTGCAATGATCGCAGCTCGTCCTCAAAATCCCTAAATACGCTTACTTCAGAATCCGTGGGCGCTTCTGACATTACTTGGGACAGTGTAATCGTCTGCCATTTTGAAGGTATTCTGGACTTCTTATACTCAGTATTATACCATCGTTTCAACAAATCAACAGATTCATCATATGATTTACATCCCGCTACATTTACTGCATAATAACTGAACGAATCTGCCAAAAGAATTGCGGGCATTGCTTTCAACTTTTCTTCCGGAGTTACTTCGCATATTAGGGAAAAGGTGTAGAACACACTGATCGTGTTATCAAGGTCCTCATACCAATTTCCGGAGAATGCTTTCTTTCCAACGAATGCTCGCATCAGGCCACTAATTCCAAGTCCTTTTCTCTTCTGTTCTGGTCCTGCTTTATCATGGCCTTTCCCTCTCAACTCGTTCCCATAATATTGGCTGTCGTTTCTGTAATTCTCATTTTCTCTCCGATAGCCGATCCCTTTATGGATGTTCTCATCTCTTCTGTCTTCATCTCTTCTGTCTTGATACATTCTGTCTTGATACCTTCTGTTTTCGTCTCTCCTCTCTTCATCCCCTCTTGCTCTTGCTCTAGATCCATTTGATCTTTTGTTGGATTCTGAATCCTCGCTGTGCTCGCTTGTCGAACCATCGTTCCAGAAGCTTGTATGGTATTTCCGGAGGTTCTGTTCATTCTTTTGTTCAGCTTTCTTCATCCCCAACCCTTTTCTGCGATCAGGGTGCACGTGATGTTCTGCCTTAGGTGTTCCATACTTCCGCTCTGGTTCTGCTTGTCTTTTTCTCTCGATCTCTTCGAGCCCTTCTTCTTCTGTGATTTCGGCGTACCCAACTGGCGGATGGTATTCATACATGTATAATACGTCAATGAGATGCTGGGACTGGTGGATATTCTTGCTCTTTCCGATCTCAATCCCATTATTATTTATATTTTTGTACAATATCGTCAATGTCTCTCGGTCTCATAGCTTTATGGTATGCGTGCTAAATGCAGTTATGAAGTCTAACCACAGATCCTCCACTCCAAGCTTCAATTTTACATAGGACCTCATGATCCCTTCAGTACACTCCCTTATATGCCTTATGGTGACATTCTTTTTCTTCCGCAGTGACGGTTTTGTGTATAAGTTCTGGATAGTCAGAAACATTAGGTAATCCTCGCAGTTCTGGTCCTCTCTCAATTCAGGTCATTCTTTTGTTGGCGTTGATACGCTCAAGTATTGGGTAGAGCTGGAACCCTTGCCTGGCGTCATGGTCTCTTTTTCTGAAATGGTCTCTTTTGGGCTGGCATATCTTGGTAAATTTGTTGCCCTTTCCTTCCTTGTATCCTTCAACCATTTTCGGAATTCAGCTTCTTCTCCCCCTGTCTTAAAGACTTCCTCATGCCTTCACTTTCCTTATGCGCTTTACCCATTTTTTTATTGCCTGGCTGAGTCATTCATATAATTAGTTGAAACTGTCGATTCTGTCACGCAAAATCGGTATATTTTATTGCTGGAAAATTAATAAAACAATAACGTAACAATTTGATAAATGTAATAAAGCTAGTATTTATTGTTATGTTAGTATGCAATTTTAGGTACAACGATCCGCGATCATTTATGTGGTCAGTCTCTGAGTCTCTTATCGCGATATGAAATCGTAGCGCTGGTGTACTAGGATACCGTTACGTGCTCGAGATATGAAGATACGCTAGTACCCCCCGTCGTCTTCTGTAGAACAGACTACACCAATCAATCGATAGGATTGATCTCACTCTGATGGTGGTTATTGTCCGGCAGCAGGTGGTAGTTGGGTGTTCTTTTGTCTACCCGCGTGTTGTCCAAACAGATGTCGAGGCGAATATAAATTGAATGTTATTGTCTAAATGTGTCTACCTTCTTTTATTGTTTCTGTGTTTTCGATGTGGGCAATATGTATGCTGGAATCGAGATCGATTTCAGTTGGGTTTTGTGAGTACGCGTGTGAGGTGCTACTGTTATTAATTAGATAATTTTGTTTTCACCTAATTAGTATGTGAAATGACACGTGTGTCATAAGTGGTGGATATTCGCTTAATGAATAATATTAATAACGGTTCTTTTCATGATACAGTACAACGGTTGTTAATTGTTGCTTGAATAAAGTTGATAATAGTTATTCAAGTTGCTGTATGCTGTACATTGTTCTATAATACAGTTGGTTTCTTGACGCTGTATTATTTTCCCCCTTATCTAGTCATTCATAATCATCACCTTTTCCTTTGTATGGGCCTTCTGTTCTTGGTATCTTATACCGTCGTCCTTATACCGTCGTTTTTATATCGTCGTCTTATCGTCAATTTTGTATCACAATATTATCATCCTCGTCGTCATAATAATCGTCATAATCGTCGTCAAATCATTCTTCACACCATTATCACATCATTTTGACACCATCATCTCATCATCCTGACACCATCCTGACATCATCCCCACATCTTCATCACATAATCCTCACATCGTAGTCATGTCCTCCTTTTGTCTCACATCATCATAACGCCATCATCACACCATCATCGCGCAATCATCGCACCATCATCACGCGATCATCACATCATCATCAAACAAATGTGTCAAATCGATGTTGATGACATCGACAAGACTGTGTAGAGACTGTGAATATATTGGAAGCATTATTGTTTATAATAAGAAAGCAGTTACCGCAGTGAAAAAAAGTTATGGATTGTAACTGATAACGCTCGTTGCTACAAAAGTAATCTA
>JAULBU010018934.1:0-20031 GCA_032358235.1 Odonthalia washingtoniensis | reverse complement strand
TCCTATTTCAGGAGCAATAAATCCAACTGCAAGTTGAGCCGCAGAACCTAAGACTTGTTTATTAGATAATCCACCTGTACCAAGATCAGTAATGTTATCACCTGTTTCAGATATATGTTGAGTGAGTTCACTAAGAGCATTTTCAAGTCGTGTTGTGTCTTTACCTAATTCTTTATTTGCTTTTATTTTTTCAATCAGATTGGCTTGAATGTCCATAGATTGATCATTCGCCTTGATAACACTATCCTGTGCACCAGCATTGTTTGCTATTGATTGTCCAAATCCTTGTGCCAATTTTCCACCTCCAACAATATCTGAAAGAGTCCCCATAAATCCTCCTGGAGTTTTTTGTGACTGAGAATCTTGTGTAGACATTTCAGGTGAAGATGATCCAACTGACATTTCTGGAGAAGAGAGTTCTTGCCCTGTATTTCCTGCAAGTTCTTTATAGTATTGAGAAACTTTCCTTACATAACCAGGTGTATCATAATAAACACCATATTCATTTTTTCCTGGTGTTTGTGTTTTATATGTGTTTTCTCCTCCTGAGTTCCACTTAGATGCAATCTGAGCAGGAGTGAGTCCTTGATCTTTCCACTTCTTCACTTGGTTATAGGCAACCTTATTTTGGTTCTCCATGCTCATCTCTGCATTTTCATCACCGAGATGTTCTTTTGCCCATTCTTTCCAAGTTGCTGGCATGTATTGGTAACGTCCAAATTCCCCACTTGCACCTTTGGCATTATATGGGTCTTTTGATCCTCCTGTTTCAGCTCTACCTATAGCTCTAACTAGGTTTTTAATTGTAGGGTCTATTGTAGTATCCATAATCTATTACCAAGCTTCGGCAAATCCTCCACCTCCTGATGAACCACTTGATGATGTTTCGTAAGATTGAGATTGAACTGTTGGATGAGAAGAGTATTCTTGTAGAAATGGATTATCTCCAATCATTGAATCTTTACGATTTTGAAGAAGAACTTTAAGTTCATTTGCAACAGCTTTCACTTGCTCTTTTGTAAATGATTTCTTAAACATTTCATTTGCCTGCTTCATTTTGAAGTCAGATGTTCCTCCGCCTGTTCCTCCGCCTTGAAGCACTTTAGCAACCTGGTCTGCAACTTCAATTACAACAGCAGCGTATTTTGCCACATTTGGATCACCAGACTCTTCAAGAGCTTTAAATTCGAGAGAGTTAATTGCAGGAAATTGAGTTCTGTTTATTGAATCAGAAACTCGTATAAGTTCATCCAAGTTTCCTGGTCGTCCTCCTTGTCCTGTAAGTGATCCAAGATATTTAAGAGTATTCTGTGTGCTAATATTGTTAGCAAATTTCATATCAATAATACTTGCACCTGTACCTTGAAATTCTCCTGTTGCCACACCATCAATGTATCTTTTCATAATTGCCTGTCTGTTTGGAGAGTCTCCTCGTCCATAACCAGCAAGAATCTTAGAAGGATCTCCCATAAGAGCAATCTGTTTTGCAGCTGCTTCAATTTCACCTTCACTAAGATTCATCGTAGAAGAATTTGCTTTGTTTAGTGCTGCTGTCGTAAGAGCATTACTCTTTAGTTGTTCATTTTGATATTGAGATGATGTTTGAAGTTTTCTGTTTATTTCTGATTGACTGTCTGTTGAGAAAATAATGTTATTTCCAGACAAGTCAGGGTATTTATTATTTAAAGTTTGAGCATTAATATCTGCACGATTTTCATCTCGTAGTTTTTCAGCTGCGATTTTTTCTTGCATCTTATCAAGACTTGATTGTATTTCTTGTTGACTTGTGTTGAATATATCAAAATTACTTTTAACAAGTTCAAGATCATCTTCAATAAACCCTTTCTTCATTGCGGCAACTGCAGCAGCAGCCTTTACATTTAAATCAAGAATACTACTTGTTCCTTCCTGTACAGCCTTAAATATCGCACCTTGAGCAATTGAAGTTCCTGCCATCCCTGTCATGAATCCTTGGTTTATAACACCACCTTTATAGTTTGCATTTTCAAACTCTTGTTTTTCTACTGCGTTCTTTAATTGCTGTTGAATACCATCAACTTGTGCTTGTTGATCTTTAGAAAGTAATCCATTTTTTGCATCTTCCAGAGCTTTCTTTGCACCTTGAACATTTTTTGCATCATTAAAATCTTGCTCAGAAGCTCCTCCTGCGTATGTTTGAGAGAGAGTATTAAATCGAGCGTACGAACCATCTGAAAGTTTACGAATAGTAATACCACCTGCTCCAGGATCAGCCTCAGATCGGAAAGATTTTACTGTTTCGTTAGGATTTGTCTTTGTATATCCAGGTGTACCTGGTGCCACACGCTCTTTTTGACCTGTAACAGTTGAATACATTTCAGTTGTACCCAATACTTCATCCATTTGTGCCTGTTCAGGAGTCATTGGGGGTTCCACTGGTTGCGTAACAGGAGTTGTTACAGGATTTTTATAGTTAGGGTTTGGTTTACCTGTTCCAGGTAGAAATTTCATATCAGGTGTTGCAGCAGCATCTCTGTCTGCAGCACTTTGAGTGTAATTTGTTGTACGTGTGATAACTTCCTTAGCAGGTTCAACAATATTTTTCTTTGCTGTTGAGCTATTCACTACGGCTGTAGGTTTCCCTACACTCATATTAGGAGCCATAGGAATACCTGTTGGAGTTGTTGTAGAGCTTGTTACCTTTGGGGCAAGAGGAATACCTGTAGGTGTAGAAGTTGAACTCGAAGAAGAACTACCCCCTAGATTAAGGGTAGCTCCTGCTTTGATGAGATTTGGATTTGTAATCGAAGGGTTTGCTTTTAGCAAATTAGACACAGATGTATTGTTTGCTTTTGCAATACCACTAAGTGTCTGACCTGATTTAATTTTTACAGTTGCCATAATTAAATATCAAATTGATAAATAGTACCTGCATTACCTGAGGTTCCAGCAACACCAGGATTTCCATTACTAGGAGCTCCATCACTAGATATTCCTCCTGCACCTCCTGAGCCTCCTGCACCTCCAGTTACTAGAATATTAGCTACACCATTATTTGTAAGTGTTCTGTAATAAAGAATTATTATTCCTCCATTTCCTCCAGCACCTCCCCCTCCACCACCACCACAAGCTCCAGTACCACCTGTTCCATCAGTACCATTTGCTCCTGTACCACCGAGGGCTGTTATTGCACCAGAAACACCAATAACAATAGTTTTGGCAAAAATAAATACGATACCTCCTGTAGAGCCAGCTCCTCCGCCAGCTCCTCCAGGTCGTCCTGTTCCAGTAGAACCTCCTCCCCCTCCACCACCACCACCACCTGTGGCAGAAACTGTAAATCGTGTGAATGTTCCTAAGGTATTTAAAAATGAAACTGTATCAAGAGAATATCCTGGTACAAGTGGTTGTGCTGCAGCGGTTGTTGTCCCACCAGCTCCTGCAGTCCCACCAGCAAAAGTCTCAGATCCATCCTGACCACCAGCTCCACCAGCAACTCCGTTTGAAGCATCCAATGCATCCGTAACGTTATTACCAATAACACCAGCACTTCCAGGAGCTCCATCTCCACCCCCACCTCCTCCATCACCACCAGCAACAGAGCCAATCAATGAGCCACCAGAAAGCGTTCCTCCACTTGCTCCTGAACCATTTCCACCATTGCGAGCAATTGTCCCGTTAACAGTAAGTATTCCTTTAACAAATATACGAAAACTTCCAGTATTCAAAGTAACACCAATGTTTACAGTGAGGTTATCATAAAACATATCTCTTGTAAGAGTTGTGTTTCCAGAAATAATAACATCTCCATCTGCACCGTTACCAAAACGATACATTGATGGATTTACATAATCTGCTGTTGCAAATTTATTTGAAGAAGAAGGAGTACCGTAGTCTCCACCTCCTGCCATTGCATTTTTTTCATCTGGTGAAGGAGTTTGGTAATATGCAGGATCGAAATCAAAAGTAGTTGCTGTCAAGAAATTACCAATTACAAATGATATAGTTCCAGCTGTTGTATTAACAGTACCTCCTGCATTACGAATGTAACCAAGAGCACCAGCAGAACCTCCTGCTTGGTTTGTGTCTACTCCTTTTCTAAGTACACCTCCTGTAATTGCTACACCAGCTGTACCTCCTCCTTGTGCAATACCAAGTTGAACTCTGTCCACAGTTGCAAGAGTTGAAGCATTTGCTTTCCACCACCGTCCATCTGAGACCTTAAGATACACCACTTGACCAATAAGAATTGTTTCTCCTGCTGTACCTGTTTCAATAATAGCGTTTGTTGTTACAGTACCACCTGATACAACACTAAGTACGTAATTTTTGTTTGCTGCATCATCTCCATTAATAGGTGTTGGGACAATTGGATTAGAAGAAAAGGTAACGATTCCTGAAATAGTTGAATCATTATTTTTATTAACAAAATTATTAATGTGCTGAACAGTGTCAGTGATAATAACTTTAGTACCTCCTGCATGAGCACGTACAAGCCCTGATGTTTCTGTATAGGGTGATTTAGCAAGACCTGTTTTAAGTCCTGTTAGTGTGTATGTTCCATTCGCATTAGCAGTAATTCCTGTAAATGATGCTGCTTCTTCGTTTGAAGTGTCTGGTTCAAAAGTAATGTACCCTGTTGATCCAAAATCTGTCATTGTCAGAACATTCCCATAGATGTCTTGAAAATTAGTGAGTGCTGCTGATGTTGCTCCGACAATCACTCCACTTCCAGCTAAGTAGAGAACTGGTGCTTGTACGTAATTAGTGCTCATATATGTTTATTATTATAATATAAAAATTGCCATTTGTCAATGTTATTGAGTAATTGCATTATTTCCTTCCGTTGTAAACGATCCATTTGTTCCGAAATCCAATAACTCCCATTGCAAATCAACTCCATTTGATTCAAATGAAAGTTGTTCCAAATAAAAAGGTACTTGAGGATATGTTTTAACCACATGGAACCACGCAGGTAATGCAGAAGAAAGAATTGATGTTCCTCCTAAAGGATTACTTCCAAGAGGATTTTTTCCAATTGCCCCAGAACCTGCACCAAATGCAACAATATCACCATCACTCCCATCAATAGTTTTTGTTTGAGAGTTAGCAAATGAATCCAAATCACCTGTTACTGTACAAGACAAAGTAGTGTTTTGTTTAATATATCCTTCAACCCAAAGTTCATTAGAACCTTTAGATTGTGTTCTATCTCCCTTATCGTCAAATGCAAAGGTTGCATTGGCATTAATGTTTTGTCCGTTGAATGATCCACCTGTAAAGAGAAGATAACTCTCAGAAGAAGAATATCCATGACCTCCTAATTCACCATCTTCTGTAATATAAAATCCAGCAATAGGATATGAGATAGGAGCTTCCCAGAAGAAAGGTTCTTGTGGACCCACTGATTCAATCGGACTGTATGCAGAATATTGTTCATTTGTCTGATCAGTCATGTTGTACACACGAATGATACTTTCTCTTGGAATAGCAACATATGCATAATTTTTATGATAGAAAATTGAGCCATCTGTAAAGTCATAAGAGTTCATATCATCAATAATAGGATATGAGAAGTCTGTAATAACAGGAACATATTGATACGACATGTATCCTAAGAATCCTGCAACCTTATCATTCCCTAGAAACATAATGAAGTTTTTCATCTTAGTTGCAAACCGTTCAGACATTGCTCCTTGGAGAGGAGATGTTTTTAATACAATATGTTCAAGAAGCTCAGATGTGTTATCTGATGAAACTGTTGCACGTATAATTGCCCATGAGTCTTTACCCTCAGAAATATACATGTCGTAAGCCGTGTCATTTCCATGAACTTCTTGTGGGATAAATCTTGTTGGTGGATCATTCAAAAAGATAAGAGCACCTTCACCAACGAGACGAACAGGGGTTGTAACAGTACAATCTTTGTAGTTACCTTGCTTAGATATATAGAGGTTGTTTGAAACATTTGAACCGTAATACACTTGATTCTTTCGTCCACACCCAATAACAGTTGGACCAAATGTTGCAGGCAATGCAGTGATTGAACCAAGACCTGTTGTAACTACTGCTTGATGAATAGGTGTTGCTACAGCAGTAGCAGAAAAATCCACACTCACTCCTGTAAGAGTTGTAGTGGTTTCACCTCCTGTATATGTAGCAGAAACTCCATTTATCACTACAGTTTTATTTCCTGTAAAGTTAAATCCTGCTTGTGCCCATGTTGTAGTACCTTGTTTTGTAAGAGTTGTTGCAGTGGCTGATGCAAAGGTAGTAACACCTCCATTCCAAGAATAAACGTTGTTAGAACCATCTACAAACAATACAAGTTTTTTAAGTTCCCCTGATCCTCCTTGAGCAACAGTACCATCAAAGTACTCACAAAAAGAAAATCTTACAGTCGTAAGACTTGACATCAGTGTTATCCATGAGACAGTACCAGCAGTATCCTTATATCGATATTGAAGTTTTCCATCGTTACCAGCTGAGGTAAGAAATCCTGCTCGCATGTTACGGACAGAACCAGTTGCAGAAGTTTTAAAATCAAAATTAGAAAGAATACCTGAGTCAATAACACCAGAACTTCCACCATCGAGTGTATAACCAGGAACAGTTTTTATTCTTCCAGAAGTTCCAATAAGAACATTCTTAGATGGAGAGATAAGTGTGTTAGGTGGAAGCATCGTCTTATCTGTACGTGCATCATATCCAACAAATTTATCTTGCAGACTGTATCTACCTTCTTTACTTTGTGCTGCCTTTGCAGGCATTCTTTGAGGTAGTGCCATGATTAATTTCGGAAATTACGTGGATAAAAACGATTGTATCCCTTTTGAGGAAGTCTGTAGTAGGTTGAACCTTTCAACATCGCCTCAGAAGGATTTTGACCTTTGTATTTCTTTAATGCATTCTCATATTCTGAATCCCAGTATTGTGCATCGTATTGTGCATCAGTTCCTTGTAGAGATTGTGCAACAAAGAATGCAACTTTATTGAAAAGAAGATTATAGCTTTCTGTATCAAGATTAATAAGAGTTGCTGCATCTGTTGCAACATCTACGACTGTTTCTTGAAAGGCATTTGTAGTAGGGTTTCTAAAAAGAAATTTAGAATAGTATTGAAGTTCAAATATGTATCCAAAAGCGAATGAAAGATTGTCTACCTTAAATCCTGTTTGGAGAGTTCCATCGTATTTTACAAGTACACGAGTGTATGTGTACGAATCATCAGGAGTACCAGAAACTGTTGCTGATGCCCAAGGAAGAGCAAGAAGGTTCCATCCATCAACGAAAGATGTCCCTTGTTGGTTTGAAGTACAAGTGTATTGATAATAGTTAGAAGAAGATGATCCCCATCGAACTTGAACAGATGTGATGGCTGAACCAAAGGGCATATAACACCAAAGAAATCCTGTTCCGATATTTACATAACTTGATAAGTCAATTGGATTTAGAGTTGATGTTTCAATATATCCTGTAGTTGCACCAGCATCAAGATTAAACACAAGGGCACCTCCACCTGCAACATTGTTTATTGTATCAAGACTCAAAGATCCTGCTCCTGGGGTTGCAGTCCACCCAGTGATCGTAGAAGTATCAGTGAGTGTAACAGGAGAAGTAAGTGTTGGAGCCTCAATTCTAATACTCTTAACACCAGTATTCCATTGAGTGTATATCTTGTTGGCGTAGTTAGTTTCCTTGTTTGCGTCAAATGATTGAGCATATCCCTGAGTAAATACATCAGAAGGAGTTCGTCCTGCAGGGAGTCTCAAGTCTATAATTCGATCTCCTTTAACATCAACAGGAAGTGGATAATCGAAGACATCATTAAAAACCTGACCTGGTATCTGAGTGATCCGAGTAGTTTCTTTTGGGTCAACGTCCAATAGAACAGACCGTGCTGCTCTATTGATGATACTAAATAGGTTAGGTACCTTGTTTGATGTAGTTCCGTGGATGACTGTCGTTACATCGTTTATTAATGTTTGAATTGTATAGCTCACTTTAAATTAAGTTAGCTGTTAAATATTTCGGTAGAGTACTGTGATGTCTTCTGATGCACTGTTTATAAGAGCAAGACTATCAATAAGTGTTCCTGTTGCTGCGTACCAATACTCTCCTGCTGGAGTTGCAATTGGAAATACTCCAATAGTTGTACCTGAACCTCCTCCTGTTTTAATAGTGAGAGTTCCTGTAAGTGCTTTGTTGATGTTTATAGCTCCGAGAACAACACGAGTAGAATCATTTCCAGCAAAAAGTGTTGTTGCTGCACCTGTTATATATTTAAATGAATTTATTGACTGCATTTTATTTATTATTAATTGTTAAAGTTATTTATTAATCTTAAACCCCCGTAAAGGGTCTAAGTTAGTAAACAACTACGCTACGTTATGAACGACAAATCCAATTTTAAGTGTTCCGTTGAAAGCTGCTGCTGCTGCAACGTTTCTAATCAAGATAACAGCTGAGCCTGCTGCTGCAGTAACGAATTGAACTACTGGCTCTCCAGTTGTTGCAGTTCCTTTACCGACAGTAACGAGAACGATTGAGTTTGCAGAAATGTACGAGTTAGTAAGGGTCATGGTATATGTTGAACCTGCTGCAGTTACCAACGCCTCAGTGGTGATAACACCAATTTGGTTGTTGATTGTAGCTGCACTAGATGTTGATGTACCAGTTCCAGAACTTGGGTCTACTGATGTGAATTTTGTTGTATCAATCATGATTTTTAGTTAACATCAGGGGAATGAATCCCCCTTTAGTTAATGTTAGCTACTAAGCAGATGTACCTTTAGCACCTACAAGACCGATATAGTCTGGAGCAAATACTTCTTCTCGGAAGTTTGCTTGGTAGTTGTAAGTACGGTTGTTTGACATTCCCCAGTCTCGAAGATAAGTAACAAGTCCTTGTCGAACGAATCGTCGAACTGCGTGACGAGCTGAATCCATAAGGAACCATGCTGTGTCAGAACCTAGACCATCTGGTGAAGCTGTTCCAACCCATACAGTTTGGTACACCTTAACAGAGTAATCCATTGAGAACACGTTAACACCATTGTTTCCGTTTTCAGGAACAAGTGCACTTGCAGCAATCTGTCGAGCAGTTGTGTAAAGTGCTGGTGGAACAAGAAGAAGGTCTCCTACGCATTGTAGAGGAACTCCAGCTTGTGACTTAACTTCTGCAAGACGCTTCATAGCGATGTTGAATGAAGTTGAAGTAAGAGCTGATGTTGCTGCACCTACGTCAGCAGTAACGATTTCGTTGTTTGTTGTACCACCTCCAAGTAGAGTGTGTGATCCAATCAATGCTGAACCGTCAGCTGAAAGAGTAGTAGTGAATGCACCTCGGAAAATCTTAAATGCGTTAAAGTCTTGTGTTCGGCGAGCCATGATAGCAAATTCCTTAACTTGGTTTTGCCATTCTCCATGAATATCGTCATCAAACAAGTCTTTAGAAAGGTCAATACTTTCTGCGAAATCAGAGATAGTAACTGTCCACTTGTTTCCAACCTTTGCGTTGTATGAAGGAACCATTTGAACTTCTCCAATTTTACTAAAGAGACCAGGACCCTTGTGAATTGTACCGATGTAAGCTGCGTGAGTAGTCTCAGTAACCTTGAAGATTTCTGCTGTCATTGCTGTAGCATATCCTGGAGGAACTGTTGTTTCGTAGCTCTGTACAAACACTTCATCTAGTTCTGTTTGAACTAATGAAAAATTTTGTGCTTCTGTAAACATTTTTTTATAGAATTAAATTATAATCCCCAGATTTTTACCTTTGGGAACTATGCTACGAAACTAACACCGTTTCGGAACTGGAATGCTACCTTTCCTGGGTATCGTGTAATATCAAGAGGCATAACAACACAACCAGAAGTTGCACCGTCAGCTGCTAGAATTGTATACACACCACCAGTAAGGTCCAAAAGAACTCGGTCATTTACAAGAGCATCATATTCTGCTTGTGTATCCCAAGTTGCTGCAACTTTTGGAGAAATCATATAAGTAACTCCTGGTTGAATAGGAAGGTAATCAACTGTACCAGCAACTGATGCTGTTTGTGTTGATGTAGAGGTTGCAATACCTGCTAGGAAATCTGTTGCAACAACAGGCTTGTTTGTAGCCATAGCTGTTACAGTAGCTGTACCAAGAGTAACTGCGATAGGTTCTCCTGGGTTTATTGTAGTAGCACCTGCAGCAACGAGAGCTTTCTTAGAGCCGTTTAGCTGGAGTGTACTTTGTTCGTAGATTGTTATATCACCGACTGCCATAATTTTATTAGATTAATTGATAATCTATCGGCGTGCGAGAAAATTTGTCTTAGCTTTTTCAATAAATTTTTCTGGGTCTACACCAAGCTTTTTTGCACGTTCTTTAAGAGCGACAATTTGCTCAGGAGCAAACACATTATCCTTTACCTCAGCAGCACCAGAGTTTGATTCCCCACCAATAGAATCTTGCGGGCGATTTTTAAGAGCAAGTTTTAGTTCTGCATTTTCACGGATTATCTTCTTAGTTTCTTCTTCTTTCAGTTTGTTTTGATTCTCAATTTCTTTGTCAAGCAAAGCAATTCTAATCTGTTCCTGAACTGAGAGTTCACTATCACCCATAAAATCTGCATCCCCTGGGAGTTTACCTAACCGTTTAAGGGCAACAGTCTTATAGTTGTCTCTTTCCTCAGTTAATTTAGCAATCTCCGCATCTTTCTCTGCTATTGGATCAACTATTTCAGTTGGAGTCACAATAACATCATCCTTTTTTTCTTCCATGTTTTTTAATTCGCTTTAGCAACAAGAGCTAGGAGGCGAACCCCTTATTATTTTTAATTCCTTTAGCCAGTAAGCTGGGTGGGAACACCCAAAGGTTCTCGTAAGAAACTTTGTCTACTAAGCAAAAGGGAGGTCCTGGGGAACCTTTGATTACTTAGTAGACAAAACTGCCTACTAATAGATTAATCCCCAGATTAATATACGATTTTTATTATAGCACGATATTTTAATCTTGTCAAATTATTTACGAAACAATGAAGGATCAAAGTTTTCATATTCCTCTTGAGAGATAGATGTTACTTCAATCTTAGGGTGTCTTTTGTAGTAATTCTTTATACTTTTACGTAACTTATACCATCCGATAATGCCTTTTTCGTCATTACCAATCATTTCTTTTAGCCAAAATAAAATATATCCCATGCTATTTAGTGAGTTTATTGATAAAATTATCTATCACATATTGAACGTGCCAGAGAGATTTGGCATAGTTTACATCCTCCCATTTGGTACTCTGAATAAGAGCAAGGGTGCTCGCTTCGTTCTGTAGAGTTGCTTTTATGATTTCATAAAGCTGAGAGGTCTTAAAATTCTGAGCTTGATCTTTTAAAATCGCAAGCACAGCAGGTTGAATCTCCTCTGTTCCTATATATACCTTTCCTTTGATTTCAGTGTAGACACGAGACTGAACATCAGTGAATTTAGGAAGTTGTGATTTTTCCAATTCGTCCAACTTGTGTAACGGGGTTAATGATTTCTTCTTCATCTGTTTTTTCGTGGTTAAATGAATCTTGTGGGACCTCAGAAGCAAACACAGATCGTTGCATTCTTGCGATATTGTCCATTTCACTTACAGGAGACATCGCAATAAGAGTTTCAATCATTCCAAGAACATATGAAATGTTTGGTTCTGGTTTCTTTAATTCATCCACACATTTATTTAGTACTGTTGTATTCATTTTTAGTTATTATATTAGTAAGATGATCTGTAAGTGCTTCTCGTTCATCCAGAATTTCATCTTCGGTGATAAATCTTTTTAATGACTTTGCATAAAAGGGATCAGTGACGATGTGGCAAAGTTCATGTACAATAATAGGAGTTATATCTTCTTTATCTTCCCACATCTTCACAAGACCTTTTGAATAGAGAATATCATTATCAAGATAGGGATACCTGAACTGACATTGTGCGATTGCCTTAGAATCAGTTACACCAGCTTTAAGACCAATTTGATATTTATCAAGAAGAAGTACTTTCGAGTATTTCTTAATAATTTTCATTACATGCTCTTCAAACTTTTTATTCTTCATAATTATGCAAGAATCTTATCAATAGGAAGGTCAGTCATTTTATTCTTGAGAAATTCATGAGCACCATAGTCTCCCATTGTTTTACCAAATCGTTCTAAGATAGAAGAAAGTTCTTTTGCAGGTTCATCTTTGAATGTTTCTATAAGTTTTTCAATTGCATCTTTAATCTTAGAGTCTTCTTCCCCTGAAATATCAATATTAATATCAGATATTTTAATTTCAGAAGCTTTTTGTTCGACAAGTGCCATAACAAATCCTGAAAGAGCATTCACTACAGTTTGACCATCGTAAATCGTATCAACAGATTCAATAATTGGATATGCAATCCGAACTACATTCTTCATATGTTCAACTTTTTGAGCACGAGCCATATCAGACTTTATTTCTTCTTTTGACTTCGTAATTCTTTTGAGTGTTTTTTTAAGAGATTTTCCTGACATATTATTGTGTAGAATTAGCTATTAAAGGACATTCTTTCTTATGTCTTACACCTTTACTTGTACAACTACTACAAAAAGGTGGTTTACCTTCCTCTAGTATTTCTAGTATTTCAGGAGTGGGTTCTACAACTGTTCCTTGTGAAACAATATCAACTTCTCCAGTGACAGGAGTAATATCTCCATTGTCAAGAGAAATTTCAAATGCAGGAGGGAATACTTTTTCTGTCGCTCGCATTATTGTTAAGTCCCACAATCGACTAAATGACTCGCTATACCCAACATAGTCAGTCATAGATTGAAGAGTAAATACTGCTAAATCACTGTATGTATAACCATCAGTGATAACGTGTTCATCACGAACTTCCGCAGGACCAGTCCGTTGTATATTAAAATCTTCTACCAACCTAGCACGTATCTCTTTAGGCAGAGACATCCACATTTGAACATAAATTCTATCCATATTTCTTTCTTTTTATCCAGAGAGATAGCTCCCCAGTGCTACTAATATGGTTATTCTAACACATTTATATTAGTTTGTCAAACTATCATCTGTACTTGGAAGATCAGGAAGAAGATATGCTTTACGAGAGAGATCAATGTTAAACACATATAATTCATTCTTTTCAGGACTTTTCTCAACTACTCCTATATTGTCAGAGATTCTATTGAGTTGCTCAGAATTAACTAACACTTGATTGTAAACATTCGATTGCGGTTCTGTTTCAAGAAACAAAAGCAATCTCTTTTCGTATAATGTTGCTGGATCAAATGATTTTAAGTCTTCCATGATTATTGAGGGAGTGCTACTGCTTGTCCTGCAGAAGGTGATGAGGGTGATGATGCACTTGGAGTTCCAGGTTGTCCGTTTCCAGAAGGTTGCATCGGCACAGGTTCTTGTTTCATTACATATGCATCAGGATCACGTTCAGTTTTAGGGTTAGAAGCCATAAGCAAGTCTTTAAAGATTTTTTCTTGATCTGCTACAGGAGAAGCAACTGCTCGATCATATGTTTCAAGATCAAATGCACGTGTAAGTTCAGCTGAACGAGGGTTAAGGACATCAGCATCAACAGCGAATTTAAATCGGTGCTCTCTAAAAAGGACAGGATTAACTTTCCATAGAGTTGTGTTTGATTTTACACCTCCTTGTGCTTTAAGAAGTTCCCATGACATGTCAAGTTTCTCTTGATCCGTCATAGTGTCTGGCATGTTTGCATCAAAGTTAATTTTGTTTTGTTTTCCATTCTTACCAGGTTCTCGTGCATAAAATGTCTTGTACAGAAGACCACCTTCGGTAGTAATCTTTTCTGCATCAGGCATAGTCATGTATTGAAGAATATCAGAGAGGAGAAGTTTTCCGTAAGGGATCACGTGAGCAAAAGTAAAGAACTTAATTGTGAGTCCAAGTACTGTTGCAGAGTTTTGCTCAATTCGTGAAATCTCATATGCAGTAGACGCAGGACCTGTTCCTTGTTGTCCTTGCTGTTGAGGATTTTGAGAGGATTCATGGAGAGAGTCTTCAATCTTTGCAAGAGTATCCATTGCAGTTCTAAGTGATTGAGAATCAGCAGTTCTAAGAGGATTAACTGTTACATCCTTATCAGAGAATGCGAGGTTAAGACCAGGAACGATAACATCCATTCCTGTTTTATCTGAACCAGAAGTAACTGTTGGAGGAAACAAGTTAAGTTTCGTTCCATCAGAGATCATTTGATAAAATTCATTCGCTAGTTTTGCATCAGACTGTAGAGAAAATACAAGAGATTTACCTCCCAAGCATCGTTCATTAATAGGAAGGTAGTAGAATGCATCAAAAGGATATTGATGGTCTGCACGAGGGTTTTCTGCATAAGGTTCAGTCAAAAGAACTCCATTAACCATAATTTCCTTACTGTCAGTTGATTTTCTCCATCGAATAAGTTCCTCAACATCATCTTGTCGCATATGAGGATCGTACACATTGTAAAATCCCTTGTTAGCATCATCCATTGTAACGATGATTCCAGGATTTACATGAATGAAATTTTTATACCCTCCATACTTAGCTTTCGCATTATCATAAGAAATGATTCTTCGGAGAATAATGAAATCTTGATTCTGCACTTCCCGTTCATAGAAATTAGAAAAGAACACTTGATCGCAAGAAAGCGGTAAATGTTTAAATCCAGATTTTTCATCATCCTTTACTCTTTTATATTTCCATTCACCTTTTTCGTCTTTACCGTCCTTTACATTACGATATACTTCGACGTATTCGGTGAATCCCCATGAGATAGGAGAGTAAAGTGCCGCAATGTTACGAAAGAGTGCCATGTGCGGATAGTTAGCTTGTTCTCGTGCCCAATCAACAAGATATGACATTACTTTTGCAACATCTTCTTCTTCGGTGTCTTCTTGGTTGTACGCGAAAATCTTAGGTACAAGCTGTCGTGCAGTTTGGTGAGCAACAATAGAAATTGCAGCATTACGGATGATAGGTCGCATTGCTTGAGATTGCCATCCCCCTAAACGATCTTCCATCATTGGATTACCATCATTTTCTTGGTAGGTATTAAACGCAAGCATGTCTATGATATGCCTTTGGTAGAGAGACATGTCATTAAATTCAGGTCTTGGCAGGTGCATAGTTTGCCATGCAAGACGAAAGTCTTTTAGAAAATCAGCAATACATTTCCGTTCAATATCCTTAGGAACATATGCTGAAAGGGTATCCTTTTTAGGATTTGCTTTAAGAACTTTAGCACTATCTTTTACATAACGACCGTTAGATTGGTCTACCTTGTCAACAATGATGGACATTTTTATTTTAGTTAGTTAATACGCACAATGATTATAACACGAATATTAGAATGTGTCAATTATTTAAATCTATTGAAGTCTATCTTGTTACCATGAACACGTGCTCGTCCATAATGAACCTGAGGAGCTTGGTTGTGAGGATTGTCTAAGTCAGTCATGATGACATATCTAATAGCGTCCATTGCATCATCATTTTCTTTCAATGGATTTTCATTGGCAATCTTTCCTTTATCATCTGGATAAGAATATGATTCAAATTCAGTGATCACATTGGTACAATTAGAGAGAATTTTAAGTCTGTTTTGCTTAATCATTTCTTGTACCTTAGAAATACCTGAAACAACAGAACCTTTATTCTTATTCACCTCTCTAATATTCACCCCTGCCTTTCTTAGTGCTTCAATACCTGATGCGTTTTCAGGATCAGGGAAAACTTTATTAAACCCTAAAGAAACAACCTTATCCACGATCTCTGATTCTGTTTTACCTGGTTTATAAAATTCATCAGTAACCCAATAGTTACCAAGATAGTCTTTCTTGATTGTAATAACCGCAGCAGGGTGAGTGTGACCCCAGTCTACCCCTCCATAGGTGTAAAGACATTCAAAATCCTCAGGAAGTTCACTCACTACACATCGTGCACGAGAGAAATCCTTATATACAAGACCCTCTCTCTTTCTAAACTCTCCTAAATACTCCTGAGCAAATCTATCATCTGAAATTTCAGCTCGTTTCTTTTCTATTTCCTCTTGATCAATAAAAGGATTGTCATAAGTGGTGAAATGAAAGTACTTCCAATCAGAATTAACACCTTCCATTAAAGAAAGATCATAAAAATGATTAAATCCATTAGGTGTAGAAATAAAAGTTGCACCTCCTTTTAAGTCAAGAAGGGTCGGACCGAGAATTTCTTCCCAACCGAATTTAAAATTCTTAAATTTACTTACCTCATCAAAGAATATGTGGTTGTTTTTAACTCCCACACCCTTTCCTCGTTCCTGTACCGCTTCCCAACCATAAAGAACAAGTAGAGAAGTACCTCCAAACCGATTCCGAATATTTATTTCTAGTCGCGATTCATTCGCATCTCCAACAATAAGAGGACCACATATCTCTTTCAGTGTCTTCCACATAATATCTCGTGCATCATCTCTTGTCGGAGCATAATAAGGGACACGAGCATTCTCTTGTGATGCCGCAATAGCAAACATTTCCCATGCCACTAATGTTGACTTACCAAAACGTCTCCCAGCATTTATAACTCGGAAACGATGTGTGTCTTTAGCAATAGTTTTCTGAGCCTCATGCAGAGCAAAAGACTTCTTGACTGTTGGTTCCATACTAGAAATATCCCCAGTTATTTCTTACTGCTCTTTTTACTTGAACCTTTCGCAGACTTACCTGCACTTTTTAGGTTATCGTTAGTTACGATACCCAAACCTTTATTCTTAGCTTGCACAAGATTTTTTACTCCACTCATATAAAATATATATTAATTACTAACTTCTTCCTCCGATTCTGGAAGAGGTGCACTCCCTGCAAGAACATCAATTACTTCTTGAATCTCATCTTTACCTGAATCTATGTTGTATTTCTCCATTAATTCAGCAGGCATAAAGATAATAGGTTGACCCCCAGCACCTGTAATCTCAGTTCTCTCATTGTAGCCTTCATCCTTACCAAGAGTTTTGGCAATAAACTTAGCTGCATCATTCTGAACACGAAGAAGATCAGCCTTCTCCTTACCATTCTCATCTGTAGTGTCCATATCAAGAGTTTTATCAAGAACCTTCTCTGCTTTCCCTAAAAGATTCATTCTCAACATCCTATTCTTAAACCATGCACGACTTGTAATAGTCGCTGCATAGTATTCTGTAAATCCAGCACGTATTGCACTCTGTTTCCCATTCCCAAAAGTAACAGACTTCGGGTTAGTGTATGCATCCCAACACATCTTTTGTTGAGGATTCAATAAAGAAAAGACTTCTTCTTCATTATGTATATCTCCTATTATCATGAAGATACTATAACACATACATCAGAGTATGTCAAGAGAAGAGAGTAATAGGTAGGGCAGGTCACTACCCTCTGAATAGCTCCAGCGGCACCTTAGATCCTCACTACATTCCCTAGAATCTCTCTGTATGTATTAAAGAAACTACATCCACTACAGCGTACCCCTCTTAAAGTACCTGTCTGCATGTTACTACTACGGAACAAATCAGACGGCTAGGTGGCGTGACCTCGGTACCATTTTCCTAGCTTTCGCATTTGCTCCTTAGTAATAGTTTGTTCTTAGCCACTACTGCTCAATCACGACTAAAAGTTTTTATTAAGGCTATGTTGTTACACCAGATTTTCCTTAACGCTGGCTGTTTCTTTAAATTGTTTTCCTATTATACACTACTTTTGACAGGAAGTCAAATGTGTTGTATTTAATAATATTGTAATACAAAGCTATTAAAAAAAGTCCTCGTTGACAGAGGGTGGTTTTAACACTCACTGACGCAATACACAAAGGCGGACACCCCCCACCCCCCACCCAAAAGAAAAGTGCCTGTCATTTTGTACAAGGTCGCATAATGTATATTGTGCGACATGTAAAAAGTCCTTATTCTATAAGGGTTGTTTGACACCTAGAGGTAAAGCGTACATTCTACGCATTACAACACACATAATGTATGATGTCAAGTGTCCCAGTTCCCTGTATTAGGGGATGGGAAACAACAGAGAGAAAAGGGTGCATAACACGCATAACACGATCTACAGGGTACATATGGCATAACATAGGTGCATATCGGACATCATAAAGGACATATCACAACTCTAAAGGACATTATAAAGGACATCTAACTTTCTAAATGCAAATGATTCGCATTTAGAATACAACATCTTACGCTATTTCATTTCTCCCCCATTTATCACACATATGTAATACATCCACTAATTTATCCCATACTACATATATACTCTTTGTCAATAATAGATACAATCCTCACATGGTACAATAAGAGTATTTTTGACATACTTTTTATTCTGTGTCCTATTGACAATATGGGGATAACTTTTCATATAACTATGTTATTGTATCTATATAGATATGTATTACATTTTATGTAACATTATATATATCAATTATAAAGACAATAAATAGCAATAATAATATGGACTACACAAGACAAGATATAAGCAAAGCAATTAGTGACAGTTACAAAGTAGGTTATACAGTGGGATATAAAGAGAGCCACAAAGAAGTAATAAAAGGTGTCATCGTGTTCGTACTGTTCGTGGTTGCCTTAATACTAGCGTGTGCAATGTTTGCGTAATCGCAACCTAATACATCTATATGAATAATAAACTAATATCATGTGTCATTACACGCCAAGAACACCCAACATTAACGTGGTATCTAGCAAGGGTTACAATCGGTGAAAGATCAGCGGTCGCAAGTGGTAAAACCCACGCAGAGGCATTAAGCGAGGCAATCAAAGCATTACAATAATCAATAACAAATAATATATATGATCTTCAACAATAAAAAAGTACGTGTCTACTATAACGGTAAAAGACAAAAAGACATGTACCAAACACAATCAAAGGTTTTACTATTCGCTCTTCACTCTGTTAGTGTTATTAAAAAACTAGTATTCGTGTCGCTCGTATTTCTAGTAGGTGGATACATCCTTGCTATCTCATTTAAAGACACAATGACATATAAAGCCAGTGCCGAAGAAGTACCACTGTTTAAAGACAATACAGAGCACCTTAAAGACGAAGTAGTAGAAACAATAAAACAGTGTGAATCAAAAGGACATGACGAAGAAGACGGAATCATTACTTTTGACCCACTAGTGAGCAATCCAAGCAAGACAAAGAAACAGGACATACCATCAATCGGGACATTCCAATATAAAGCAAGCACAATCGTGTACTACTACAAACTATTGTATAAGAAAGACATCACTACAAAAGATGCAATCATAATTGCTCTATCAGACGAAAAAGCACAAGAATTGACAAAAGACATCATATTTAAGACAAAGAATAACAATGGACTGAAAGAATGGTTAAACTGTGCCAACAAACATAAGTTACGTGCACAAGTGGAAATTATAAATAACAAATAATCAAATGAACGACAAACAAATCAAACATCATATATGGTGGATCGTGAAGACTCTAGGAGACATCGGAACAAAAGACGTGACAACAGAATCATATGCAAAGTTTTTGGAAGAGCCACTAAGTGAAGACGTGTGCAGGGACATTGACGAATTGGTAGCCCATATTAAAACTAACTATTAACTTTATGAAAAAATGTATCTATTGTGAAAATAAAACAAAAGAGAATCCGCATTTTCAGAGTCAATGTTACGGACGTGGTATGTGTGATGAATGTTACTACAAATTAGTGGGAACTACGGAGCAAATACAGTTAGATTATTTTGATGATGATGAAAATATAATAAAATCAGAATATGAAAATGCCTCGTATTTGTGTTATGGTTGCAAAAAAATTTGGGCTTTAATCAAATAATTATATGTCAAACATCAAAGAACAACAAAAAAGACTTGAGGAGCTTTATAATGAAATTCCAGAGGGTACAGGCTTGCTCGACACTGTGCGTGAAATCGTCGAGCTTGAAATCTTACTAGAGAATGAATCAAATCAATAAGTACATCAGTTTTAGTTTTTAGTGCGTCTTATATCTCATTATAGGACGTGCAATCAAGCTC
>JAULBU010018923.1:0-20031 GCA_032358235.1 Odonthalia washingtoniensis | reverse complement strand
TGCGAAAGAATTTGTTTCGTACCCTCCGGAAGTATGGAGAGAAAAAGGTAACTCAAGTAAGAATGATGAATATATGGGGCCTTTCAACGTATCATCCTCGGATCGTACTTCAAAGATATTATTTTTTCACGAACTTTCTAATGCAAAACTCTGACCCTTTTCGATAGCCCAGGTCAAAGCATACATCTCACCAAGCTCTCTATCTACATCCTTTTTCTCTGAAATCAACAACTCTTTGAGAAGCTTCAAATCTCCTTCAATCAAGGACGATTTATTTCCGACTGAACTGATACCTTCAAAATACCCCTAGCAAAACGCCTGAAATTTGAACGCAAAAAAGGATGAGATCAGAAACCTCATGAAAAGAGGGACGTTAAAGGTCACATACTAAAAGAAGACATTCGCTCCTAACAACAACGTATTACCTAGACGTTTTGTTCTTACCGTAAAGTAGAACATAGATGGTGAAATCGTGAACAAAGCAAGGTTTGTGATCGGTGGCCATCGTGATAAGTTAAAAAACTATATTGTCTGTAAAGTGTTTTTTCCATAAGGCCCTAAAAAAATTCGACATTGCCTAAAAGCATATTTCTTCAGTCCATACCGTTTTAGAGATGTTCAAAGAATTGAAAAAATCTCTTGAAAGTCTAAAAACTTGAAGAGTCCGGCCTCAAATGTTTAGATTTTCGAATAACTTTTGACTATTTTTTGACTGCAATTTGTCCTAAATTTACTTGAAGTAATTTACCACCTAGGTAATATTTCGCCGTTTCCTCAATTTTTAGATTTTTAGGGTACGTTTTCAAGACTTGAGAACATAATAGACCATTACTGAAAAAACTTGTCTATTTTTATTTAGGTTGAAAGAGGATATTGGTGAAAAGAAATTTGAAATGGAAGTGAAAGGATACGGTAATCCCATTCAATCCAATCAAAGTTTACCATCACCAAATATGTAACTGCTTGAAAATTCAAAAAAACGGACCATCCAGCCGGATTGAAGAGCCCAATTATGTTTTGTTGAGACTGGGAAAATACGAAAAACCAAAAAATTTCAAAATTTCAGACGGATATGTTTTTTCTTTTCAAAAGAAGAACCACATCCGTTACAAAAGTTTTGTTCGCCGTCGCAGAAGACTACTACTACTCCTATTAAATGGAAATAATTCCTAATTTCAGTAGTCGTACTACTTATACAACTTTATCTTTATCTTTGATCATTTATGAAGATTTCTTGTCCGTTTTGTACCGCAACCTCAACCACGCAGCGTGGAATCAACACACATATTCCTATGATGCACTCTACTTCTTCTAAGACTATAAGAAAATTAAGGCGTAAAAGAGAGCATAATAGGTAAAGTGTTCCAAGAACACTGTTTAGTAATGGGGACAGACTGACCATTTATCGTGCTACTCAAGTAATATTTGACAAAATATGCATGGAAGATGAAATGGAAGTTGAAAACAATGTAGAAAACAATGTATTTATGGACTCATCAGAGCTTCATTTGATACCTGTGAATGATTTGGAAAGTATAGAAGCAGAAGCAGCAATTGACGTTTCAAAAAAATCTCATCGTTGCGAAGATCAGCTGGAGATCGTGTGTTTAACGATTTGTTAAGTGTTATTGGTACTAATAAAAAACTTATGTTAGAATTTTCTGTAAAGTTTAAAAATTGTTCATCCATAAGAGAATATTATAGGCTACAGACGATGAAAAAGATGGAGAAAAAGGGGTTTATGAAGAAAAAGTTATTTTCAAACGTCGTGAATGTTGAAATATTTTCAAAAGACCCACTTGAGGTTATTAACAAATCCAATTAAACATTACGAACTGGACTCTATAATATTGAATGCAACTGAAGGAGGGGATTTGAGAACTCATCCCATGAATTCGGATTTGAGACATGCAGCTACAGAGACTGAAAAGGTAATTATCAGTAGCATGAACTCAGGCGTACACGGGCACTCAAATACAACAGATGTGGAACAATCATTTGTTGCACTACTTCAATTGTATAGTGATAAATCACAAACAGCTTTGCATCCGAAATATTTCACCTTTTATCCTCTCCACCAACATCTTAAACTATAAGGGAAGCGTGCGTAGTGGACATGTAACAAGTGGAATGACTGTTGTTGGATATTTACACGGCCGTTATCATTGTAGTACGGCCGTTGATGGTGTGAAGGGATATGGATGAGATGCAAATGTTATCCATTGTCAACAGAGAAACGTACGAAGAATTGATACTCTAAAATGTCTTCATGATAGTGTGGAGTTCATATTAGCACCTTTAGAGAAATGTACACTAACGGGTCTTTCAACAGTTACAAAGGACAAACGACAACTTCGTGCGCATTTTCTATTTTCACATAATGTCTGCGACCTCCCAAAAGCGGAGGAAATGACTAGTACTAAACTTGGCACAACCAATTAGTCTCCTTTTCACCGATATATTGATGAAAAGACTGGTCTACAAATGGAAAATAGCTGTAGAGATCGTACCCTTCACAAAGAACTGGAAATGACTGGAAAATTAAATATTGGAGACTTCACCATAGGTGAAGAACTGAAATCTCTTTCTATGCTTTTGATACCCCCAGTACTTTCAAGGTTTCTATGTGTTGGTATCATGCCCTGCGTTATCATATACTCACTATTTACATTTGAACTCCTCCATTGCCTTACTTTTGGATGCTGAAGGCTTTTAAAGGTGTGCACCAGTTTATATTTGAAAGATAAAAACCCGTAAAAGTTCATCAATTTTAACTGCATCAAGTATGGAACGTTTTGTCCTATTCACGGAAGACAGTCCTCCGTAATCTACATTTATTTTTATCTGAGGTAGAACGGACTTCTACAAGGTATGGTTTACACGTAGACTTCGGGAACGGGGTTGAAAATGGGAGACTATCAGACTTTTTTAGTGATAATGGTTTGATTGGTATGTTGGAAGGTGCTGACTACGATAGAGTCGACAACGTCTCTCCCTTTTTAGGAGCTATCATTGACCGTTGTTGCGATTCGGTCGAAACAGCTCCCGTAAGTACTATTTGTACATTGTATGTGGACCTCATAGATCAAATATTTAGGAGGGTTAGGAGACCAGGGTGGAGTGAAGGAAATCTTCAGAAATTAGCAGGAAGTAACAATTTAAAATTTTTGGGAGGGAAGTATTTGGAAGGTATCAGCAATCAAATATGGGAACTTCCAAATGGAATATGTTAGACCACATTGTGGACGATTTGAGGCGTATGGGAGGTGTGGAGTACATGGATGGAGGAATATATGAAAGCTCACATAAAACATTTAAAGAAGAGTACGAGATGACTTCAAACCGTACTTCATCTGCCATGGTGGAAACAGTAGCACGCCAGGGAGAACGGTTCACGATGGATTATTTATGTTTATTTGGTTAAAAAATTACCAGACCGAACCTGAGAAGGATAGAAGCAGTAAGGATATATCGCGGTTTATTAGTTCGAAGAGCAAAAGCAACTACATTGATGGAATTGGAAGGAGTGTGCAAAGAAAAATATCGTAAACGAAGAGGGTTTAAACATGAGTTTTCTTCTGGGACATGATTCCCTTCTCATGTTCTGGATCTTTGTTGCCTTCTCAAAGAAGAAGGACTTCGAACATTAATTACTGTTCTTCGGGAACAGTTCCTAGAAGATGGAATTGATTATGTGAGCTGTAGACACTGCAGGAGAGAAATACCAAGTTCTGCATATGTTTCAGGTTATACACCACCGAACCTGTCTCATATGCATGAGACCGTATGTGGTCCGGAGGTGCATCTACAACAGTCTACATTGAGGATATCTGAACGCATTGTTGCGAAAAAATCATTTTATGGGTCAAAGAACCCCAGACTTTCAATATCATGTTGGAAGCAACTGGTGGTGAAGGTTCAATTCCTGATGGGTGCATGGGAATTTGGTTTGGAAAAGTGTTGGCTTTTTTAGGTTTTTTGAAAAGAAGATACAATCTGAAATTTGTATGCAAATTTCAAATTGTAGTATATATAGTACATAAAAAAGTAGGTTGTCCCGATTGTACGAAGTATTTAGAAAAGGAATCTGTTTTTACAATACTACGAAGTGATAGGTGGAAAGAAGTTATGTGTTGATTAAATTGGCAAAGTTTTAAATTGTATCAGGTTACAATGGGAGAGAAGTGATGGTGAGGAAGGTGTTAGTATTCCATGTCAACAATATGGTCTCACATCCGTGGATAGTATTAGAGGCATTGTAAACGTAGTTCCAGGAGATACAGAGATTGGGTTACTTTTGGAGAGGAATTTAGGGTAAGACAGGTTGATACCCTTAGGAAGGGATCCACAGACTGGGCAACAAGAATTTTCTACGTGAACAGATTTTATAAAATTAGGGGAGAGACGTATGATTTATGTTCCCGCAGAAATTTGAAAATTGAATAAAAAATCGACAGTGAATATTTTCAATTTTTATTCTTCACGAACTGTAATGCTGTCCATACTGTGATACCACATCATGAATAACATCCAAACTCTACCCAAACCGTCTGGAAATGACGATGATGTGAATGAAAATTATCATCGTTCATCAAGACAACGAACAAGCGTTTCAACTTCCGTTAGTGATGATGACGTAGTACCTTGCAAATCAACAAAAAGCTGATCACCATCTGCTAAGTATAATGATGACCGTAGCACTTGTTCAAGGCAAGGTGACGTCAAAGTACCCAGAAGTCGTATCACTCACGAACTACAACGAACAGCTACAACATCTTCTGATAAAGCGCAACAACCTGTACAACAGCAACATCATTCTCTGAAACAAGCACAGGTGGCTTCTTCACCACCGTTTAATACATATTTCATGCCTCATACTCACCACACACACGGGATGATGTTAATGGGCCCGCTTGGACCCATGTCAATGTATCCGCAGATAGGGTATCTGGGCGCTCCACCTCCACTGGGAATGGTGGTGAGAATCTATACCATGCAAATCCACACGCAGTGCTTTAGGCACCTCCTCCACCGGGAATGATGATTTTTCCAGGTGCCGATCAAATCATGCCCCCTCATTCACATGGGACACATCCTCATGTGGCACACTCTCTGGCGCTAAAACATCTGTATCCCTATGCACAAGTTCAACCACATTATCCCCATCAACAAAAACAACCTGGGGTATGGTTTCCGAATTACAATGCCGTCTTAGAAAAACAGCAACAAATTCAGCAGAAGCAACTACAGAAGCAAAGAAAACTACAGTCTGCTGCTGAAGCTAATTTTGTGGCCGAGAATTGGACTGTTAATGTGTCTACAAAGACTAGTGACAGCAGATCAGAGAATACTGATGTACCCCATCCCGTTTCCACTACGGAACATGAAGAAGTTGAGGCAATGACGAGAAAACAACGGGCTAGAAGGCAGGAGCTGGAAAAGTTAATAGTCCAATTAGTGGGTGTCCATCAACGACTACGAACATAACACCTACATCTGGTGGTAGTACTGCAAGTGTTTTGGACAGTAGCGTTGGTGCAGGAGCCAGTACATCAACCGAAATGGCTAACAATAATAAAAAGAGGAAATTCCGGCTGAGAAAAAAGCTAGAGTTGAAGTGGAGAAGCAGGAGTTGATAAGAGAATTTAAGAAGAAAACAAGGGAAGCTGCATTAGTAATATTTAGACAGAAAAGAAGTGAAAGAACGTTTGAGAAACTTATTCGGTACGATTTTTAGAAAAAAACTGGCAGATGCAAGACCGAGGGTGAAATGCATTACAAAATTCTTTTACCACCCCTATTACATTTTACCACCCTCCAGGAAATTATTGAGAATTACAGAGTTGAGGAACGATATGACAAAGGCATTGATGAATTGTCTCGCAGTGCCACCATGCATGGAAATATACATTTGACCTTAGAAGGGGGTGGAGGTAGTCATTGCATCGCGTATGATAGTCAGAAGTGAAGAAGGTGAAGGTGAAGAAAACTACACGGAAGAATTTGGAGGACGAAGACGAAGGAAAAGAAAACAGCATTTCATTTTAATATGAATTAAACAATTTTTCAACTATATTCTTATTGCTCATTCAGTTGTTCACTATCAGTTCCTTATTCATCAATTGCAAGACACTTCTGTCTCAATTATCCATCCACATGTGTCCCAGTTCTACCAACCTCCTCAAGTTCACCATCATCATCACTGTCGTGGAATATATCACCAGTTTTATAATTGCTCTGCAATTAAATGTGATTTAATTAAAAACTTTGAAGCATGACTTCCAGACATTCAGCCTGAATGTCTGGAAGTCATGCTTCAAAGTTTTTGATTGAAGCACTTAACAATCGTAAACATTTCTCAGCCAGTCACATATCCATCGTTTGAAGGAATTTCCTGTAACGACAATGTAGAAAAGTCCATTATTTGGATATCTGAAAGCACAACAATACCGTCTATGAACATTACTTAAACGTTATAACTCTGTCCCGTCTTTTACAAAACTAAAATATTTCCCAAAGGTAGCTAAATCTTTCACTCCATATTTGGTTAATAATAATATTCCCCCCACACGTCGCAGGTGGAGACTGGTAACGTCGCTTACATAAGTATATTTGACTCCATGGACAGTTTGTATCCTTTTCTAGTCGTTCTTTTTATTTCCCCTTCATCGTCTTCGTCAGAGTCCGAGTTGACGGCGGCATTCTCAAATGATTTCACAATAGATGTCATGATGGAATCGCATAGACTTACCGTCATGATGCTGGATTTTGAACTATCAGAGTCGTAATTCCAGAACCATTTGAAGGCCTTTTGGGGAAGCTCATTACATAATAGGTTATCGATTCCATCATATTGTAGTTCCGCTTCTCAAATCATACTCTTTGCAAAAATGTCGTGGAACGTTCCCCTTCTTCACATGTTAGTAACCATTGTACCACCAGTTTTTTGTACAGTTTTTTCACATTTATGTCATCTGTTTCACCCTTTTTCTCTTGCTGTCAAGTTCCTCATACTGTCTGCGTTGTGGAACTACATAGTCATATCCAAGACAGGAAAAGAAAATATCTTTTATCGCCTTCTTCCACTGGTGACAGATTGATTACAAACAACTAAAAATCTCTTCACGAGATGGTTGTTTCTAGCTGAACACCCAAAAACCTTCCTCTCCAGATCAGTAGATGGTACATTTTACATGTCATTGCGCACAATACTAATAAAAGATTGCCCTACGAAATTGGTCATTGCAGAAGGCGTCGATTTGTAAGCTGTTCTGCGCACTGCCTATTCCATTGGGCAATTTGGGAATACAAGCACAGTAAGAATAGATTGTCCGTTTTCCGTTTGGTCCAAAAATTCCATTGGGAATCCAGTTGGGTGCATTTTCTTCTCATCTGGTACATTACTATTTTGAATGTCCGACACCCTAATACATCTTCCCCTCCAGTTACGTGTCTTGTCATTATTTTTCATAGAGGTTTAGAGTCCTTTCCATATCATGATGGAGGTTCTCCCACCACGCTGCACAAACTTCCGTAAAAAACATATGAGCAAATTTTGATAAACAATCAAAAGTTTTGGTAATGTACTTTGCTATTGCAAAAGGAACTCCATTGTTATTTAAAGCATTCATCACACTAATTTTAGCTATTTTCTCTGAACTGACGTCAGATGCACATATAGAACTGTTGGAAGAATTTCTAGTAGAAGATTTTGGATGGCTACTATCAACACATTCTGACTCGACTCTCACTCTGTCAGTTGACTTTTTCAATCTTTCACAATTCTCCCCCTACAAACTAATTGAAGAGCGCAAGTGCTCCGCCAAAAGTTTACTAGATGCCAATTCTCTGTCCATCTCATTGTGAGTTTTTAGGGAAATCATAATAATCCTATTCCGCCCATTGTTTTCATTCTCATCAGTATCTCTCTTCATAACACCACGTTCGGGGCGTCTTCTCTGGGTTTTCAATTTTTGTCTCCTAGTTTGTTCTTCTTGAGATTCCGCGCTTCCCACTTCCTCGCTATCCTCACTTGTTTTTTGAACTTTCTTTTCTTAGCCTCATTTCTATTTCTCACCATCTCAGCTTCTTTCCTCTTTTCTTCAGGGTGGATAATGTCTGTTTCCGTTGAATGGGCATTACGTCAATGAACTTGAAGATCACGTTCATCAGAAGTGACTACTGTGTCTGTGTGTATTATGCCCATCATGAATTCAGATGTACTTGTAACGGCTTCTACAACGTTACTGTCAGAGAAACTAGAACCTACAGTCCCGGAACCAACTTGAAATTTACTCGCTCTGTGCGTTCTAGGACTCATTCCAGAAACTGCTGCATCTCTGTATCTTCAAGAGAGCAGGAAAAGTTCCACAGAAAATTATTGTAGAACTTTTTCTGCTCCTTTCATGAGACTTCATTGCAGTTACAGTAGCCTGCTCCTGACTCGTTTCATTGTCTGTCAATCCAAGAACTGCTGGATAATTTCGTCTCATTGCAGGACCTCTTCTCCTTCCTTGAGAAGAACGGAAAGTTGTTACAGAAATAATCTCCTTATCAGGACTTTCGTCTCTCGCTTCATCATTTCCTAGCCGTTTCGAAGAGCCTGCTAAATTTCCCCCTTGTTACAGTGCTCGCAGTGTCTGCTGGAATCGGGTTTTTGACACCCACAGATTCAGGACAAAATTTGACTTTCTCCGCTTTCTCATTCAATATTGACCGAGTACCCGATTTTCGTGTAGACTTTCGGTCATATAGTTTCCCAGCTGTAGGCCGCTTGCTACTCCGTTGCGTTTTTGGAGTTGGTGCCATGATAGCTCTTCCACAATGAAAACCTTTTCACCGTTGTAATATGTTGATGAAGTTAATGTTGATACTTTACAATCAAATAGACAATTAAATGTGTTCTGGGTTATTGATGAAACGGTAAAGTCTGCCCGTTGACATGAAATGAAAATAGTGACTACTAGAAGCAATCATCTATCAATAATATTCAATGGTACTACTGGAATTGCCACTACGAGTAATACTATTGATTCCAGTTGCCAACTGGAACCAATAGTATTACATTCATCAGAGATCAACCTCTCCCATGGAACTTTATTATTTTTTAGTTCTAATTATAGGATCCTCACCGATATTTTTTTGGGTCCTTTTGAAACACGTTGTCAGAACGGTACTCACATGCAGAAAAAAGACACTTGTCCTAAAATTAGGATCTATTGGACATAAAGATGTTTGAACTGGTACTGTTCCAGTACTTATGAGAGAATGGTCTTCTTCTCGTTCAATACCATTCTCCTCTCCTTCAGTAGTGCCGTTATACACGATGGAATTCATTTATTTAAAAATATATGAATTCCATCATTGCTACCCTTGTATTTATTTAAAAATAACTTAATAATTTCCATGAACAGTAATACTGAGGAAAATTCCACGCCTCCACAAAATTTGATTCCTAATTTAATTAAGGGACGAAGAAAAGGACCTGTCGTTAGAAACAATTCACAGCATAAATAATTCCATCATTACAAAAATTCAAGTAGTTCATATTTTTTTGATAAAATAATAAGTACTACTTGAAGTAAAATAATGTAATCGTTTTGATGGAGCACCAACACGTGAAACTGTAATAATCTGTTACAGTATCGAAAATCTGAAGGTCTTTGTATTCGACTTACACACCTACAAGGAGACGATAAGATGCATTGAATTATGTTTTGCACATCCATGACCATTTTCTTGCTCAATGTTTCCTTCTTCGCTCCTTTTCAAAATCATTTCAAAAGAAATTTTTCTGGGGGAAACACTTCATTCTGTTTTTTTAAACATTAGAATGCAATAATGTTCATAAGTAAATATTTATTGCTAACCTTTTACTTTAAAATATTAAGACATGAATAATTATTGTTTTGAGCTGTAAGATTTATTATAATTCGTTGAAATATACTGTCCGTAAATTTTTAATGTTCTCTAATAAATGTGACACGTCTCTTGAACAAATGAAAATCATTATCGCCTTCGGTTCGCGATTGCAGGAGTTAAACTACAATACATCAAACTCCTGGTGTTTCATGTTTTGTTGCATGGGACAAGACATGGCGAAAGTCTCTTACAACTACCATATTTTCATTAACGGATGGGAAGTAATCAACAACATCATCCTAATTCTCCAGCAGTACCCCTGCCGTATTCTGGGTCGCAACCACCGTCTTCTATTCCCCCACCTTACTGATGCACCGGGTTTGGCATGTACTGAAACGGTGGAAAATAAATTAAAATGTACGTCATTACTACTCCCAAACTCATCAGCACCTTCAAATGTTGCTACATATATTTCTCCTTTTATTAACTCGACAATCCAAATCGTTGATGGCCATCTATTTATCTCACCTCTTAGATATGATTTTAGAGTTCATGATATCTTTTATCTTGCAATTGATTTTAATGACCAGTCGTAATCTTCATCAACATTTACGTACACATAACGGATTATCAAAATAAGAACAAGATTGTGCAGTTCCCGCTGGAAATATTTGAACTCTTGAACATTTACATGTAGTCATCTTAATCAATATTTACGTACACATAACGGATAATTCAAAGAAGCACAAGCTCGTGCAGAGTCCGCTCAAAATTTTACAACTCTTGAACCTTTAAATGGTTTCGGATTTATGTATTGGGACATCCTGCGATACTCGTTTGTAATTACGCTATGAATGATATGATTTATGGACATAGGTGTATTCCTTTATACGATCCTCAGAGGATGGATGGCATATGATGGAATGGATTTTAATCAAGTTATCGCAAATGTGAACTTGTATTATGTTTTGTTGAAGTAGATCTCCCGAAATTGTAGCCACGGTCTAAAGGCGTCTGGATTATCATAGCGATATGATATCGCTAATGAGAGTATTCCGTGTCCGGTGGCTCGTATTATTGAAATATGCAAACACTAGTTTTTCAAAGGACTTCATTGGCGAAGGTACTAAAGACGTTAAACAGGGCAGTGAGGTTGATGATGAGTATTATATCGTACCGTCCAAGTAAAGGAGTGTTCTATTGAACGTTGGTGAATTTTACGGAAATTGAAAGGTTGAGTATGTTACAGTTACGCCAGAAAGTGATAATGTATCAGAAGCAGCAGAAGCAATAGGATCAACGAAGAAGATAGCGTCGTTAATAGAACAGAAATGGATGCAGCGGCTGAACAGGATGATTTGAAGAATTTAGATATGATTGAATGGGAAAGTCAGTGTGGACTATGACCAATATGACATGGGATACTGGGATGGAGAGTTATGGCTGTTTCCAGAGAAAGGCGGAAGGTAAAGAGGATTATTATCGCCCGTTATGTGCGGCTAATTCTCCCGTACCGCCGTTCCAAAAACGTTTTATTTTCCAAATTTTATTGACAGCCATCCAAAAAGTTTTAGAGAAAATTTCAATAAAATGTCCCCGTCCTACCTATTTCACGTTGATTCCTTTTAAA
Organism: Odonthalia washingtoniensis; assembly: GCA_032358235.1. Classification (NCBI taxonomy): domain Eukaryota; phylum Rhodophyta; class Florideophyceae; order Ceramiales; family Rhodomelaceae; genus Odonthalia; species Odonthalia washingtoniensis. Next base: position 8,540 of record JAULBU010018923.1, on the reverse strand, counting down.
CTGTTTTAATCATCAATCCGAAAAAAGTTGAAAAAACTGTCCCCTGTTGCCGTAACAAAATTGCAAAAGTTCAAAACTTTTTCGGATCCCAGCCAAAAATTCATTGGTTTTGGTTAGGATCCGAAAAAATTTGGCATTAGGTCCAAAAATATTGGGTTTATTCCAAAAAAGGAACATCTAATTCCATGGCACAAAATTTAGATAAAACACTGGTCTCGCCGAAAACATTTCGTCTTTTAATCCAAATTCTTCGGTCTACCCACTATATAAATATACATTTTTTCAAAATTATTCGCATGGCCTAAACATGTTCCAGTCTAAACAATCCAATGCTTTTTTGAATGTCTAAATATTACCCAGCCTAAACGATTCTAAACTTTATGGACTGTCCCGAAGAGTTTCCCTCCCACAAGCTCCTAAACGAGCTCCTTAAATAGGATAAAAAAGAGTTACATTTTAGAAACTTTTAGAAGCCTAGAAACCCACTTTTTTTGGACCTTTTTAAAAAACATTTTACAGACGATGATTCACTCATCACAAATCTTACAACTTTCATTAATAAGACAATTTTTGGCTCTGGATTCTATATTCGGTGTACATGTGCGGATTGCAGATGTCATACAAGCATATCTGCAATCCGCCATACATTCAGCTAGCGACTCGCGAGAAGAGGTCGGACCTCTTCTTGAATTCAACAGTCTCAGAACTAGAACTTCAACCACATCAATTCCTGCAAACCTTACAGCCGCTTTACCGTCTTTCGGAGTCTGGCGACTTGTGGCACCACATGTTGCAAAAACACCACATAAACGATCTTAAATTGAAACAGCTCAGACACGACTCTTCCTTTCACTTTATACTAAAAAACTCTCAACTATCTGGCATGTCTGGAACCTATGTTGACGACCGTTTAAGGGCTGGGGATGAATAATTCAAATGACTTTCTGACATAACCGAAAACGTTTCTATATGAAACAATCAACCGCTATACCAAGCGATTTATCTGGTTTCTGAATCACATACAATAACGAAAACATTTGTAAAAGATCCAAAAGCACGATATGTGCAAACTTGAACAACTAGTCATGGTCGCAACATTCACTCTTTTCAGGTCAATGATGATGCGTGTTGCGTGGATTCCCCACACAAGGCCAGATTGCCTTTTCAAAATATCTTCGCTGGCCGAAGTCACCGAACAATCATACAAATCATCACCGACGGCCTTCTTGACTATACTTACCAATGCCACCAGGTATGCGCTACCATACAATATTTTTATTGCTCTTTGCAACAATAGATCTTGAAAGCCTTAAAATCATTGGTTATTCTGATGCCTCGTTTGGAGGTAACCTGTACCTCTCCTCCCAATTAGGAATTACCATCTTGTTATCAGATAATTCAATTCTATCATCCCGCTCGTGTTCCGACCATATAAGGCAAAGTGACTCTGCCGCTCTACAATGGAAGCAGAGGTCATATATTTCTCCGACATCTTTTACGCCGCCTCTACTCTATCTTCAGAACTCTCGGAACTGACCAACAGCAAGATCCGTCTTGACTTATTTACGGACTCTAAATCTTTGTTCGATTTTACAAGCCAGGGAAGTAGAACCTCCGAGAAGCGCTTGATGTTGGACGTTGAATCAGCTCGAACTGGTTTCAAAACAAAAGAAATATCTAACATAGGTTTAGTACGATCCGAATCTAATATAGCTGACGAACTTACTAAACCTATGATCCAAGCAGCCCTCTGCAATGTCTTACAAACCATCTTGCACTCCCCACAACCTGTCCAATGGATCATACGCTACTCATATGGTCATTAACAAAAGCATGCTTTTTATCATCCATTACCCTTAGTCCTCCTACTAGCATCACAAACCCCCTCCTTCAAGTCTTCAAATACTTTTCTCCAACTCTCTCCCTCTATTTTCACCACCACTACTACGATAAATCCAGCAAATTATAGTAATCGACCCCTTCATGCCCCAACATGCTATCAATTCACCTTAGTCAAACAACAATATAATATTGATTCATCTTTAAAGTACATATATATACTTTTTTCATCTCTAAACATGGAAGATAAATTCATTTATTCTTTTTATTACTACCTTTAAGATTTAATATAATATCAATTCATCTCCTTCATCTTCTTCACCCTTTGGAATGTTCACGATAATATTAATTCATTCTTTAAGATTTAAGATAATATCAATTCATCTTCTCATAAAGATCCAATATAATATTATGCTAAACCTAGGTCCAGTCAGAACCCATACTATTGGCATTTTACTCATCATGTTGCTCAAAAAAGCGAATATGAGGACTGTCAAACTGGCATTCAGATCCTTCCTCCCTGTAACCAATAACCACACTAATTTCTACTGTATTAACAACTGGCTTCACCTTGCCCAGAGTGTACACATGTAGATATTTTGCTAACATTGGAACCGTTTTTCAAACAGTCATTCAGATCCTTCCTCCCCGTAACCAATACCCACACTAATTACTACTGTATTAGCAACTGGCTTTGCCTTGCTCAGACTGCACACGTTTGGATATTTTGCTTACATTTGGAACCTTCTGCCAACCACGATCTTCTGTCTCTTTATCCGCTTTCGACGTCCTTCTATCGTATAAGAACGTCTTCCGCAACGCTCTCTTCCGATTTCCCTTTCTCGCCCTTTCGTCCCTTCTTCCTACAATATTAAAACAAAAAATTATATTGTTACCGACTCTGGTGTCGTCACCAGTCAAGAAGCCACCAAAGTCGCATTGTTTCGACTTCGCACGCGTACTTTGCCCTAGCTAATTCACTCATTAGCCTCCGTGTGAGCTCCGCCTACCAATCGCCGTCCAATCTGTACTGTCCCTTTCACTTATTAACCCTCCTCACTCTTTATCTAGATACGTGCATAACCTTCTTACCCCGAATTTAGTACCTATTGGCTAACCCACAGAACTCTACAGTACGACAACGTAATACCTACGGAACTGTACACGTGGCTCTATACAACCACACGGCGCTGATTGCCATCGTCTTGTAAACAGCCGTTCGAACTTACCCATGTCACTTGACAGACTTTGTTTGTCGAATTGCCGCACTTAAGTTTTATTTAATGTGGTTGACTACCCACTACAACAATAATAGCATAATAGTGAGATAGTAATATTAATAATATAATGATAGCGTTAATAAAGATAACGATATAATGATAACGTTAATAAAGATAATACTATAATAATAACGTTAGTAATGATAACGTTAGTAATGATAACGTTAATAATGATAATAATATAATGATAATAATATAAAGTAATAGTAAGCAATGTGATAATGATAATCAATGACAATCAGGTTAATAGTATGGTAAGTTTGTGATATGAAGATATACAGTAACAATAATAATAACGAAATGATAAATTTATATTATGCCTAATCTTTTACCGGGATAACAATAGGGCTGTACGGATTATTAGTGGAGGCCATACACGTGTTTATTAGATATGCAATTAACGCTTGAAGCGATCAACTAGGGGGTATACTATTTGACCTGTGGGGTGACTCGATTTCTGCCGTCGCTAGATGGCTTTACGAACTCTTAGTCACGATACTAAATAAATATATTTACTAACCGTTCTACCAACTCTGGGTTTGCAATTGGAGACGATCGTTCGCACGGTTCTTAGGCGTGTGATAGATTGTCTATGCTCTTGATGGTTGACTATTGGGTCAGATGAGGCGCTTTGGTGTGACTCTCCCCTCTCCAGGCATTGAATCTTCGTAGCGTTCGTGCAAATTGCGGGTTCTGGGTTCTTTGATAAATGTCTACGTCATTGTTTATTATTCTTCGCTTCTTCGTCAATATATTATTTATACTTGAGACGGGATCAAGTCCAGAGTGTGAAAATTATTACACTTGTGTATTAGAATTCCACTTTTCACAATGTTCGAATTTTTTACAGTAGATTATAATAAAGCTAAACACATGTATCGTTGATTGTATTATTCTGTATTTGAATAATATTCCATCCCAGTTACCGTCGTTGGATGATGTACAGTAATTTCGTGATGTGTAGTTTCTTTTGACAATTCTCCCATAATGTAACCCTCATAGTCTAGCCCCCTTTTACCCCGTTCACCTCTCATGCCCTGATAAAATCAACGACTGAAATACTCAATGGTATCGTTTATCACTTGTCATACCGTGATGATATAATTTCTTCTCCATGCGCCGTTCAGGCTTGTCATACCGTGATGATAGCTGTTTCTTCTCCATGAACTGTTCATGCTTTTCATACTGTGATGATAGCTTCTTCTCCCCACTTCTTTACTCTTACCGTCATCTGTTCTCTCTTATATTCATTCAACTTCATTGTTGTTCTTTCTCCTTTTACCTTGCGTCCTTAATCTCTAGTATCGTTTCTTGGTCTCTCTTCTTTTACTCTCATCATCTTTACTCTCATCATCTTTACTCTCACCGTGTATCTGTCCTCTTTACTCTCATATTATTTACTCTCACCTTGTTTGTCCCTTCTTGTTCTAACCGTTGTCCATCTCTTCATTCATCTTCTATCAAGACTTACACGAATAGGAACATATAATAGATTGGTTATGACGAATAAAAATTCCAGCTATTTTTTTGGTTCGTCGAAGATGTTCCCAACGGTTTGGTTCAATGGTGAGTTTGCTTGTTGTAATTAGTTGAAATAATGGTGAGGCTGTCTTCAGGGCGGGCTTAGTTAGGGAATCGCCCGGGTTGGATGATCCTGCTATTCTTGCACTGCGGTCTAGTTAACCCAAATCGCATGATTTTCTAGGGGCCAACACGTAGCCAACGCTCAGGGTTTGTCCGTCTCTTGAAACTATGTTGAAAATCGTCTTAATGTCCAACATTACTTCTAACCGGATTGGTTTTTGCCAAGATCTCTTCAACGAGGTCCTTCAAAATGAATGCGAAGTCGAATCCGAGGGTAAGATCATGTGTTTCCGCTTCCGTTACGGACCGTGCAATACGTTTGCAACGATTTTTACCGTAGTGAACTATGTTTCAATTTCCGGGGTTGTCTGCCATGAGGATCAGGTAACCTATTCGGATTTTTAGATACTTTGTATTGGCGAACTATTCGTCGGTGAGAAGTATTGGTCTGACATTGTTGAGGTCGAGCGGTATGAAGCTGAGACATTGTTGTTTTGTTGCTTTCATGAAGTTGGTGGCCTTTTTGAGATATTTCTATTCTTGGTCCGTAGTTCGTGTGTTGCCTGATTCGATAATCTGGATTGGTGCATGAACATCTGTACGGATGTTGACGCCGATGTATTGGACTAATGCGCGCTGGTTGGTAAAATCCCTTTGAGATGTTGCGATATCCAACCGTTTTATCTTTTCTACCTGCATTATGGATTTGGTGTTGTTTGGAGATGAGGAGATTTTGATGCCGTTGAATGATGTTGCATTTGAGGAAATGGTTTTGCGCGGTTTTCATCTGAAGATATGTAATGCGATTTCTTCATGCTGAAGGAAGGAATGTGTGCAGAGTCCAAGGGAATCATCCACTTGTTGAAGGATTAGTCCGTCAAGTTCGTATTTGGTCTTTATGATCAACACGCATCGGTCTGATCTGGATCGTGTCATTTTGAGGGTGTGTAAGTGGTGAGGCAGGTAGGTCAAATAAAAATGTAATCCTGACTCGGGTATTCTATAGAGGGGTTTGACGACTTTGAGAACGATTCTTCTGCCAGTCCTAGTTTGCTTGGTGCCTTAATATATACGTCTAATCATATATGGCTTTATATATACGGTTGAGTAATATAGCGTGTATATGCGTTCATGTGTGGTGATGATGCGTCTATAGGTAGCGCGACGTGTTGTGCAAATCTTCGAACTGTGGGTGTTTTGGTGTGGATACAGGTTGCGCCGTCGTCGGAGTAGTTTTGAAAGACTAATCTGCTCTTCTTTCTAAATTTTTCCCCTCTTTTTAAGTTCATCAACGATTCGGCAACCAAAAATGGGGGTCGAGCTTGGTAATGCTGAGACATGGATTGGTATGAACGTACCATCGTTGAGGAGAACTTTCAGCTCGGCTGTTCTGGAGTTCTGGAATTCCTTTTCTTATTTAGAACATTTGGTAACCTTGATATTTTGGGCTGTTCTTCCCAAGTCCACCTCATCGAATTCCTTTCCGGCGTCTCGGCTGTCTTCCGTTGGGACGGTTAACCTCACGTCGTAGATGTCCTCATAGTTTGGTTCTCCGTGTGTGGTTGTGTGTCTTGGTCTTTTAGCTACAATTTAACCCAGGGCTTTACAATGGTGCTTCGGAATATTCTCCGACCTCGAGGCAGTTAGATGGATGCGGTTTCTCCATCTATAGATATATTTGTGTGGGCCTTTCCATTTCTTGCTTTTCGTTCTATATATCAAGACTGGAGAACAGGAGGGGAGATCAAAAAGGCGTTGTGGAAGTTCTTTTGATTTTGAGCCACATGGATGGCGTAAGGCGAAGGCGATTCTACTTTGTGCCTGTTCCTTCTGGACAATAATTTTGGCTTCCTCAATGGCTATTTGGTTAATTGAGTATGCTCCACCTACATCTAACGGCACGAGGTGGAGCGAACAGTACAAGGTAGTGGGACTCCCACTAACCTTGTCCTGTATTCTCCCCGATGGCTCAGATCCATCCAAGCACTGTAATGATCGACAGTGTCCGAAATTCACGGGAAGATTGTAGCGAGTCACTCTAAATATGATCCTACGAAAAACAAATGTGACAAAAAGTCACTAAACATTCACGGGTCAAAAACGAATTTCACCACAGGATATGGGTGCTTTTTGTTGAAGCGTGAGGTATATGCCTATATTAAAAAATACTGCGTCTAAATTCGTGAAATCGCAGAAATTTTTGGGTAGTCTACTGTGTGCCGAGGGCTATCTTGCGGCATTCATGAGAGTACAGTTAATATGCCCTGATCGTGAATTGGACTGTGGTTGGTGGGACGTGATATGCTTTTGTGTTATGCCTTTGTTGTCACAACAGGAATACACGTCGAAAATTATCACATCAATCCTACACGGTGTAGGATTGATGTGATAATTTTCGACGTGTATTACCTCGCATTGTCTTTCCGGAAACGTTTAATTTTTCGATGTTGAAAATTCGTATTATCATTGAGGGTTTACGGAATTAATTTTGAAAATTTTGAGCAGAACTGCATTTCTGTAAGGTGATGATGCAGTATCTAAGAAAATGACAACGTGGCTGTGCGCTCGTCCTGATGGTGGATGTATGGGTTCCATCGTGTCGCTTGCGAAGTTGTCACCGGGAATTGGGGTGGTATTAGCCGATGGTTGATAAGGGACGCTTTTCAGTCACACATGAATAGAATGTAATGAGGGTGTATTTCTGAATTCTGATTCCATAAATCGCGGGAAAGAGGCTGCTTGAAATTATGAATCGGAGGATGGGAAGAGGTACATGGTCTTGTGTGAGATGTAGCACCATAGGCGTATGAAGGTGGGTGGGGGAAGGTGGGGAGTTGGTAATTGAAATGAGGAGTCTTCTCAGAATTGATGAAGAAATTGCAGTATTATTGAGAATTTTTCTTGGGATGTCGATGGGCGTTTGATGGTGGTGTATGGAAAAGGGGTATGATTTTTTCTCAAATGGAAGGTATGAGAGGAAAAAGTGGAGTTCGGAGGAAGGTTTGTCTGTGTCTGAATGCAATAATGTGAGTTCGTGAAGCTTTACTGTAAGTTAGTAGGTTGTAAAATGATGAAGGACATTTGGTCATAGGTTGAGGTAAAGTACTGGATGTCAGACACCTGATAGGGGTGATGTAAGCGTGATTAGCAGTGAAGATGACTGCTCTGTCTTTCTCCGTGACTTCCTGCGCCGATATCAGTGTATCGGTGATTTCAGGTGTGATGATGGCCTGTTGCGGATAATTTCGTTGTTGGTTACACAATTCATGTGGCCGTTGTGCGTTTGTCGGTTGCAGTGACTGATTTAAGAGGTGGGTTAGTAGTGTCATGGCGGGTCCCGTTTTTGGTGAGCTAGTGGGGTGTACCGCTCCTTCGAGCATAGACTTACCTACGCTACTGTTGTCCACATCTGATGAAAAATGTGTTGGTGAGTGTGTAATGTAGAATTACAGTAGCAACTGTATAAACCAAAATTGGTATATACGCAAGGTAAAATACTTGGCCATACCATATATATATATATAATATTGTTCCTACTACTCACCTCCCGCTCCAATTTGGAACCTAAATCCTACCTTTACACTGGTAATCTATGGCGACCTAACTACTAGTTAGGTTATAAACAATAGGAATGTAGTCTGAAGTCCATAGTATGGACTTCAGACTGGATTCCTATTGTCAACAATTCGGTTGTCCACATTCTCATTTACCATAAGAACGTCTCCTCACATTTTCCCTATTTTCTCTCTCCATTTTCTTTACTTCTCACTTTTCAATAATTAAACACTAGTTTATGTTGTTACCGACAAAGGTGTAATCATTCCAGAAAAGAAGTCT
>JAULBU010018922.1:0-41634 GCA_032358235.1 Odonthalia washingtoniensis | reverse complement strand
ATAGGCATTGAGTTCGTCTGGTTCGTGGGGGACTCTCTTACTGAGTGGCAATATACTACAGCAATAGAGATCATCAAATCCTCAGGAATGAGTAATCCGATACTACTCGACCACAATAGCATCTGTGACTACAAGCAAGACAATCTCCTCTTTGCTGTCAAAGAGATAACAAGGAGGATGAAGGGTCCAGTAGTGGACATTAATAAGCTACGAGCAATAGCAGCGTTTGCACTAAGGGACTGGCAGGTAGCTAATGGGATCATGGTATTCGCTAACGAAACAAACCCAGACAAGATACAGTTCGGTCCGTTAAGTGCTGCTAAATTTAATAATTTAAACTAAACCATATGGATGTAATCGTAGTCGCAACAATCGTGAGAAGCTTCGCAGGGTTATTAATGGCTGACTCTATGTCACCACGAAAGAAACAGGTAGCGGTTATTACAATGTCCGTACTCCTTTACATAGGGTATGCTGCAACACATAGCTCACCATCAGTAACTGCATTGTTTGATGCAATGCTTGATGGGCTGACAGCTGGTGTTGCTGCGGTTGGAATTTTTCATGCAACACAATCTACTAAAAATAAAGAGCAAGAAGTGCTCGGATAAAAAATACATATGAATGGAGATGCTACAAAATACGAAATTATCAATAAGGTAACACTAGGTGTATATCTCGTTGCAAAGTACGAAGGTGGTGATAAGACGGTAACCGTACACATGGAAGACGGTACACCAATTGTATTCACACACAATGATGACGGTCAATTGTTCAATGATACATTCGCAATCCGTGAAGTAGAGACACACAAGCAAGCAGATGGGTACGGAGAGGTAGAGATAGTTGCTGGCGAGGTAGTCAATGTAAACTAAATCAATAGATAGTTCGGGAGCAAAGCCGATGTCAAGAACCTCAATCTGAGCCTGTTGCTCGGCATGGATAGAGGTAAAAGTCTACTATTCCTTTTACTTTGTTCCTGGCATCGACTTTGCTCCTGGCGTAAAAACACCCTTAAAATGGGTGTTTTTATCTTCCAAATAGACATCAAAATTAGGAGAGTTCTAGAAAAGCTTGATATATAAAGGTTTTCTTATCTTCCAAAGTTAGGAGCTTTTAGAAGAGTTATCCACATATAAGAGTTGATAAGCGTTGACAAGAGATGTTAAGAAGATATACTAGTATATGTAGGCAATTAACAACATTTATACACTATGAAAAAACAATGGAAAGAAGTACCTGGGTACGAAGGTTCCTATTGGGTAAATACAAATGGGGCTATCAAAAGTAAAAGGAAAATCCTTACACCAATATTAGATTCTGGTGGGTATGCTCAAGTAACCTTATACAAAGATGGTTCTGGGAAAATATGTTTAGTACACAGGATTGTTGCAAAAGCATTTATAGAAAATAAGCAATCTAAGTATGCAGTAAATCATATAGATAATAATAGATCTAATAATGAAGCCAGTAACTTAGAATGGGTTACAAGGACAGAAAATATGCAGCATGCAGCAGTCCAAAATAGGATGCCAGGCAGAAAAGGAGAGAATACACATCTAGCAAAATTGAGTGAACTAGATGTAAAAGAAATAAGAAAGTTAGACGGTGTAGTTAGACCAAAAGACCTAGCAGCAAAGTTTAATATAACTTATAGAAATCTAAGATCAATCTTAACTAAAAAAACATGGCAAAACATATAAATCAGTACAAGACAACTTACTATAAGGAACAGGGTGCTTTGATCGGACTAATAATGTGCTTCGTAGTATTTGCTCTCCCTGGATTGGAGGATGCAGGGAAAGAAGAATATGTAGCTGATAAAGCAGAGGCAGCATTCATGGTACCAATCATTGTAGTACCAGAGCCGACAGTAGAGGATAAGATCAAGGAGTACTTCCCACGTAACTGGAAGACAATGATTGCAATCGCTCACGCTGAGTCTGGAGTATCGATGGATGCTGTAGGGTATAACTGTTACTACGAGGGTTACTACGGGACTATTACAACATCTAAAGGTTTAGAAAGAGTGCCTATCATTACAAATGAAACAGCTCTATCTAAAAAAACAGACGGGGTTATCTCAGTAGCATGTCTTAAAAAAGACCGTAAGCTTGCCTGGTCAGTTGACTGCTTCGTGTTACAGCGTAACTACCCTGGTCGCAAGACGTGTCCTGAAGGGGTAACATTAGATATGCACCTCAAAGAGTCAGCTGACCTAAGTCGTGTTCAAGGTCTTGGCGCATGGGTTACCTACAATACAGGTGCTCATGAGAAGCATTTAGCAAAGAATTAATTTAATATTTATGAATAGAGCAATAAAAAGAGGAGTTACTGAGAGCGATGCTTCTGAGTATATCCCTGTTAAAAAACTAACAATCACAACGGTAACCAAGAAGTTACCTGTCAGCAAGAAGCGTATCGAGCTAGAAAAGAAATTAGGAGCTTACTACACAGAAAAAATCTACACACAGTACGAGTACGACTGTAACTACACAAACGGATACCACAGACGAGATGGAGAAGGAAGGTACCTAGACGTAGGGTCAAGAGAATTTGTGATAGCTTGCCACGATCACTATAAGCGAGGATTTGATGACGGTGTATTTATAGGGAAAGAAGAAGGCAAGCTAGATGCACTATTTATTGAGAAAATACATGAAGAGTTAGTATCTAAAAAGAGTATTTTCTCAATGTATGAGCTAGTAGGTATTGGTCTAGTGTTTGGTTCATTATTCACACTTTTATTCCAAATGATTTATGCAAGCATCTAACTATCCACCAGACTATAACGATAATAAGCACCTTATTGATGACCCAATTGAAGAAATAGAGGAGCTGCCAGAGTTCGATACATCAGATGAAGTAGAGCAGATAGATCCTTTATGGAAGCCAGTAGATACAGATGCTGCAATTATTGAGGAATCTCCATTATTCGATGTAGATCAATAGTATGGCAATCTCAAAAGGAAAGGGCTATAACGTAAATGGTCTACATAAAGCCAGAAAATCAGATATTAATCTGGCAACTCTATCAGAGAGAGACAGAAATATATTATCAACATTAGTGAAAGCAGGACACACAAAGGGGTTCATTGATAAGGAGTTGGATGGGGAACGATATACATGGGAACTAGTATTCAAAAAGTTCAGGTAGCTATCAACAGTCCATATTACTTCTTATCACTTCTTGTGATATACTAAAACCATGCCAAAAAGAGCAATAAAAATAGAAAAGGATGCGTGGTATACGCTAAGCGATATTGTAAGGCACAAGTTCTTCCCATGGGCTAACTCATTTTCAACAGTGAGACGAGTTGTGGAGATGGACAAAGCGTCAAAGAATATCCTGAAGTGTACATCACACGGTGCAGGTACAGGTACTAAGTACCATTTTAAAGGAGATAATATTATAAAGTTCTTAGAAGCTGTCGAGAACGGTACAGCTAAGCTATAAAGATATGAGCAACACACAAAATCTACTAGATCGATATTCACAAGCGGTAAACGCATTGGAAGATCATAAGCGAGCGAATGCATCAGTATTCTCAGCACATCAGCAACTAGTATTCAGAATTATTGATGCAGAGAATGCGCTGCGTGACGAGATCGAAGTTACAAAGGAAGCGCCAAAGAACGAGTACCATGAGGTAAAGGTAACTCCACAGAGTCAGACCTTTGCAGATATTGAGGTAATCGACCAGCTCATTAGAGATGGGGTCATACCACAGCGTGTACGAAATGACATCGTAAAGACGGTATCAAGACCAGACTACGTGGGCATTAGACCATTACCACAGGAATAATTATTAATCATTTATACATAATCGTATGAGCAACAACGATACACATGTCGTAACGACACCAAATAAGCGACCACCGATGCCGATTGAGGTGCTAAGGCAAAACCTAGAGGGGGAGTTCATGAACACCGCTACAGCCCATTTTCAGGGGAATAAGGAGCTTGCACTAAGCTTCAAGACTGCCTGTGTGGATTATGTGCGTAAGGTACCAAAATTACTAGAATGCGACAGAGTGTCACTCATGTCAGCACTAGTAATTGCTGCGCAGTTCCGATTCATGCCATCAGGAGTATCAGGGGAGTGTTCGATCATCCCTTATGGTAAAGAAGCAAAGTTCCAACTCGGATACCAGGGGCTTATTACTCTCATGTGGAGAACAGGGAAGATCAAGAGCATCAAAGCACTTCTCGTGTACGATAACGAAACCTTCGAGTACTCAGAAGGTCTAGAGACACGCCTAGTCCATATACCTACAAAGTTCGGAGAGAGACGTGGAGAAGCAATAGGGGTATATGCAGTAGCAGAGACAACAACAGGAGGCAGGTTGTTCAATGTGATGAGCTTAGATCAGGTTATGGCAATCAAGGATATGAGTAAGGCAAAGGATAAACCAGACTCGCCATGGAATAGTAAAGATCCTGAGAAGTGGATGTGGAAGAAAACCTGTCTGATCCAGCTTGCAAAGCTTTTACCTAAGACACAGGAGCTACAGCAAGCGATAGAGAAGGACTACGAAGGTGAGGGAGCAGAGCGACCATTATTCGATGCAGGCGGAGCAGCAACAGCTAAGGCAATCCACTCTCCTGTAATCCATGACGTGCCAAGTAATCCATCAGCCGAGGAAATGCCTCCTGATATGGGTCCAGACATCAATATTAACTAATATGACATTTGAACCCTATAGCATTGATATTAGTAACGGGTACATAGCACTACTAACTATTGGTAGTGATAATAGTTGGCAGATGAGGTCATTCTTTTTCTTCCAGTGGAAGTTCAAGGTACATTTACATTTGTTTTTTATCAAGATAATAAAATAAGATATGACACACTATTTTAGAAACGAGCTAGGCAATCGAGTGATTGCAATCGACGGGGATAGGGTAACAGAGTTCAAGCTTTTGTTTACCATGGGGGATGAGATGACAACAAAGGATCTGATTGTAAATAGTAGCAGTACTCCAGTGGTAGAGTATGTAGCAACCACAGAGGATACTAATTCAGTTGACACAAAAAGCGTCAAGACAAAGAAAAAGTCCAAGTCTGAAATGACACTAGAAGAGAAAAAGGAAGCAAAGAAAGCATATATGAAAGAGTGGTACGCTAAAAAGCGTGGAGAGAAGGTAGAAGATAAACCATCAAAAAGAGTTACTACAGGTACAGGTAATAGTGGGGTTATGAATGAGCCAAATCTTAAACTTATTCAAGAGTATGGTAAGTCAGCCATCAATGCAATTATCAACTGTAAGAAAGATGGTATGACAGTAGATGAGATAGATCAAGACCAACCGAAAGGAGTAGCACATCTAACATACGGTCAGATAGAGATGCTCTATGATCTTGTTGTAGTTTTATAAAAAGATGAATTGCATAACAGGATTCCTGGTATTTTTACCAGGAATTTTTGTATGCTTATCCACAGTCTGCATGAATAAGAGTTGACAAGAAAGCACAAGAGAGTACACTATAGATATACAAATTAATTTTATACACAATGTTAAAACAAAGAAATAGTACTGAGAAAAAGTCAGTTAAAAAAGTAAAAAAGGTGTCTATTGCTGCGCCTATAGTTGAGGAAAAGACGGTGATGATGCCAATCACAAAGCTGTCGTACTCATCAATGATGCAGTTGCTTCGTAATCCACTCATCTTCAAAATGAAGTATGTGTTTAAAATCTTCACAAGCAACAGTGGAGTGAGTGCGATGGTAGGGAGAGCGTGTCACGAGGCATTGCGCTTCTACTATGGCGGCAATCCAGATATGGTAGTGCCAATAGACATAGACGAGGCACGAGGAGAAGCCAAAGCAGTAGGGCTAGACTACCTCGACAAGTACCCTGATGGTGGCATCAAGTACGGAAAGACAGGTACACGTGAAAGTATGCTCAAGACATACCAGCAAGCTATCGACTTCTACTTTGCAGAGGAACCAGAATACCACGAGGTTATCCTTTCAGAGCAGAAGCTAGAAGCAGAGATACGCACCAAGGATGGTGACCTACTCCCACTTCCAGCAGTAGCGATACCAGACCTTGTAGTAAGAAACCTAGATGGAAGCTACGACATCATCGATACCAAGTTCGTTGGTTCGTTCACAGAGACAGAATCAGAGGACTACACGAAGATAATCCAGGCGAAGTTCCTCGATCATGTGCTCAAAGGTGCACGCGATATACAAGCAAGCAGGGTTATCTTCAGGGAGATAAAGACATCGCTAAACAAAGACGGAGGCGGTCAGATGCGAGACTACGTGATACCACTAGATCACCAAGCATACGACATCATCTTCTATAACTTATACAAAGACATCGTTAAGTTTATTTCAAATCCCAATGCGGTGTACCTTCCTAACCTATCAGATAACTTCGATGGGGAAGAATCAGGGCTGGTATACGCTCAAGGACTCATCAATGCGGACATGAGTGATGTGGAAGTAATGCACAAGGTAAAGGATGTGGTAATGACACACAAGAAGTTCGTAGCATCACGAGTAGAACTGGTAGAGAATAAGAACCTACTACCATCAGAGAAGATCAAGATGAAGCTAGGTGAGTTCGGCATACCAATAGAACCAGAAAAGACGGTAGTGGGTGCGAGTGTGACTCAGTATAGGTTCAAGGTATCCGCTGGGGTGCGCATGACTACCTTTGCAAAGCATAAAGCTGACATTGCAAAGGTCCTCGAAGCTAAAAGCGAGATACGAATCCTAGCACCAATACCAGGTACGTCACTGGTGGGTATCGAAGTACCGAACGAGGAAAGAACTGCTGCAATTATCGACAGGAGTGAATTTGAGATGGGTACGCTTATGCTACCAATCGGACAGGATGTGAACGGTAAAGTAGTGAAGACTAACCTAGCAGAGATGCCTCACCTTCTTATTGCAGGTAGTACTAACTCAGGTAAAAGTGTCCTTTTGCACTCACTGATAACGACATTAACGACACAGATGAATGATAAAGATATGCAACTTGTCCTTATTGACCCAAAGCGAGTAGAACTGATTGCCTTTGCAAAGGTCCCACACCTACAAGGAAGAAAGATCATCTACGAATACGAGGATGCCCTACGAGCACTGCTTAACCTAGTCGATGTGATGGAGGAACGGTACAAGATCCTAGAGACACACTTATGTAGAAACATAGAAGAATACCACGCATGTGGGAGCAAGATGCCATACATTGTGGTTGTATTCGATGAGTTTGCGGATTTTATTTATACCAGTAAAATAGCTTTGAAATCTAATAAACAAAAGAGCTACAGCTCTAGATCACTATCCTGGTTAAAGTCTGAATGCAACAAAAGAGGAATAATTGCTCTCGGTTTGCACGATGACATGACCAAGAAAGAAGCTCAGCAACATCTAATAGAATGGTTAGAAATAGACGATGAGAAGGATGAGCTAAAGAGAGGAGACGCTGACGTTGAGATGCTTATAACAAGGTTGGCTCAGATGGCACGAGCCGTCGGTATCCATTTGATAATAGCTACACAAAGACCAAGCGTAGACGTAATAACTGGTTTGATAAAAGCGAATTTTCCAACAAGAATCGCCTTAACATGTGCATCGCCCACAGATAGTATCGTCATCCTTGGAGAGCCAGGAGCCGAGAAGCTCAACGGCAAGGGTGACATGCTCTACAGCTTCCCTGGCAACAATGGGAAGCTCAGACTTCAGGGGTTCAAATATTAATTATTTACACTATGAGCAACGAAAATATAGAAAACACACCACAAAGTATACGCTTAAAGGTCGAAGAATTACTCCTGGCAATGGAGGCACGAGCAGATCTACATCGACAAATTCGTGAGAAAGATCTAAGGATAAAGGAACTGGTAAGAATCGTAAAGAGAGTATTCGATCAGAAGAGCTACGCAATATTTAAGGCAAGAACAGTAGACAGAAAGACACTCCACGAAGTAGGGGTAGAACATGGCTTCACACGAGAGAGAACAAGGCAGATTGAGGAAAATATTAAAAGACGTTTGATAAGGATTGTATACCAATGATATGGCATGGAGAAAAGATAAAGACAGGGTCCCTTATAACGTAAGAAAGCAAAGAGAGCAAGAGCTGCATGAGCTTATCTACAAAAATGAGGGGATCCTTACAATTATCCAATACGAGCTGTATCACTTCAGAGTGTTCAAGGGGAATAGATCTATTGATGTCTGGCCTGTAAGGAAGAAGTACTACGCACCATGGTTTAGTGAGAGTAGGGTTTATGATAGTGTGGATGAAATATTACAAGAGTTTGATAACGCACCAAAAACAAAATGAGACAACCTGAAGAATACTTCCCAACCAAAGTGCGACCATTGGTCCAGATGGTAGCAAGAATGGTACAAAATAACCCGAAGGTAGCAGACAACATGGATCTGTTGTGGGCGCAGATCCAGGCAAGTGCTGAGGAGTTCAAGGACCCAAGTAAGTGCGAAGGATGCGGTAGGTCAATGAAGGTATCAATCTACGAAGCCGATCTCCTCGACGCTCTCCTTATCCTTAAAATGGCACAAAGCGTCAGAAATGCCATGAAGGAAGGTAAAACATTCACAGAAGCAAACAAAGTACACATCCCGACATTAGGAGCAACACAGGGCATTTTGAAGCGTCAGACGAAGTGTGACTATCTCGGTCTTATCAAGCAGAACGATAACTGGAGGTACACAGGCTACTGGTGCCTCACATCATGGGCGTGGAAGGCACTACGTGGCGAAGAAATACCGAAAGCAGTGAAGTACTGGGAAGGACACATACTGGGGCGCAGTAAGGCAAAAACAACGCTTGGTGCGATGTTTCATACCCACAAGGTGCAGGTGTACAATCAGTTACTAAAGAGAAAGGCTATACGTTCTGACTATCGAGCTAATTTCGAGGACTATGACCCAAATGAGTGGGGTTGGTATGGGGACTAGTTGTCCACATTAAGAGTTGACAAGGAATGACAAGAGAGTACAATGTAATTATACAAATTAATTAAACAAAATTTTATGACAGTAAAAGAATTACGTGACAAGATATTAAGTGGTGGTGGCGAAGTTATAGTTGGAAAAGCGAAGATTACATATACAGAGGGTACTGACGTAGATGTATTCACATCTACTGGAGAGATTGTCTGCTGGTTAAGTTCTGGTAAAGTAGATGAAGACGATGTGCTAAAATCAATTACTGTTAAATCTAAGTTTTTTGAAGAGGATAGAATTACGGCAATTATAGATTTTGCACAATACCTTGGTTTAAAAGTTGGAGTAAAACCAATCACGGTAGAGAAAGAAGTACTGAAAGTGCAAGAGGTAAAGACGGTTGATGTTGAATCACAGCTTGAAGCATCTAAACTTAGAGGTATGGTCGATGCTTACGAAAAGATTGTACTAGGTAGAGATATAACAGTAAATAAATAATAATTTATGACAAAAGAAATATCACCAAAATCAAGACTAGCAACACTTTTATTTGCACTCATCCTTGGAGGTCTAGGAGGACACAGATGGTATGTAGGAAAGCAGGGAACTGCGCTTCTACAGATTCTGTGTTGGGTAGTATTACCAGTACTGTTCGTGTGGGTATGGATTGACATCATTATGATCATCGCTGGAAGTTTCAAAGACAAGCAGGGATTACAAATTAAGAACTGGAACAACTAACATATATGCATACCGAGAAAACAGGAGTGGTCGCTATCCACGAAGGAGAAGAACTAGTTGGTATTATTTATAACGACCTAAAGAAGCGCACAAAGGTCCTATACAAATGTGAACCGATGTCTGAGGAAGATATTATTGCAGTGATTGACTGTGAAGATAAATCAAGAAATATCAATCCAATTCCTATCAAGATATTAGCCAAGGACTAGTATGGATGGAACATACAAAGAAGGAGAGGTAAGGCAGGAGCTACAAGTTACATTCAGATGTAAAGTTAAACACAATCCTGGGAATGTAAAACATCTAACAGTGATGCTACAGAACCATCTACGAGCAAAAGGATTAACTCTATCAGACGATCTTGTAATAGAAATCTAAAGAAAGGCACCACATAAAGTGGTGCTTTTCTATGTTATCCACTTTTGTTCCTTTACTAACTCTTATTGTTTGTTACACTCAAATTATATAAGCGTTTTTTAGAGCAAATTATACATTTTTATGAACGAAAAGAAGAGGTATTTTAGAGTACAGTATGGTCACGACAAGGGTGACTTTTTGTCTATTACAGAAGAGGAACTACCGCGAGCAATCTACGCAAAGCTAAATGGTACGATGTTCAAGTACGCAAATGGTACAGGAATGAAAGATGGTAAGACATTCCTTTCATTTGATCCTGACTACCACAAACACACAGGATGGGCGCGAGATCATAAGCCAACGAAGAGTGAGGACTTCAGAGAGATACACATGTACTGCCCAGACTATACAGGGAGTGTTGATCGTGCGCTTGCGATAGCTAAAGAAGCGATAAAGACAGGGAATATTTTGTTACTAGAACAGAAGCAACTAGAGATACCTGCATGAGACAAAAAAGCCACTATAATATATGGTTCGTAATAGATAATGTTACAGGTGAAGCAGAGGTTTCCTTAAATGGCTGCTTTGCAAATTTTTACGAGATAATGTGCTGCAAGATGGCTCTTGAGGAGTTTACTGATGGCTTAACACCTGAAGATATTGACGAATACAACAAAAGTATTAAACAATACCAAGAAAGTCAGCTAGCTAAATTGAAAGAAGATTCTAAGAAAGTAAAGAGTAAAATATCTGGGTGGGTATATGTTTATAAATCACAAGATCTTTACAAAATAGGTAGAAGTAAGTCAGAAGATTGTAGGATAAAGAAATATATAACAGAGAATCCGCACGAGCTAGTATTAATTCATAAAGCATACGTTGAAGATTATATAGATGCTGAAAAGGATCTACATGATACTTTTGCAGACAGAAGGCATAGCAGGGAGTGGTTTAAGCTAGACGAACTTGATATTAAAACAATAAAAAGAATGTATGCTTAGATCAATACCATTTTTCTCAGAGTTACTTGGGATGCAATTGACTGACAAAAGAAAATCTAGTAATGTGCACGTTTTGTTGTATGGAGCTATCGATATTCACTCAAGAGGTCCCCTTGGATGCATTGCTGGCAACGAAGATTTATCTGCAACAACAGGGGTTACAAAAGGAGAAATTAGGAGGTATTTAAGTGAGATGAAACAAGGAGGGTGGATTGATTACGAGTTAGGTGTAGGCAATAAAAGGGGGGCTATTAAGTTGATGTTTAAACTTGCAGAACCATTGCGGAAAAATTCCGCACCCATTGCGGATAAAACCTCTACACTGTTGCGGAAAAATCACGCAATTACTATAGATAACAATATAGATAACAGTTTAGAGAATACTAGCGGTGGGGAGGACCCACCGCAGGAAGAACCAGTTATTGAGAAAGAAGTAGTCATAACACCATGTGTCTTTATCAACAAGGATTCTGGATTGATGTGTGGGAAGAACTGCATGAAGGAACTGAATAAGTGTTCACATCATGCAGTGCAGGAAGTAATAGATCTTTTCAAACCAGTAAACGAAAGCTATCTAGAGTTCTACGGTAAGAAGACACAGCACGCTGCTGTAAAAAGTCTGCTTACCACTTACAAGATGGTAGAAATCGAGTGGATGATAAAAACAGCACCAGCGTATAACAAAATGCCGATGCGAGCTGCTAAAGAAAAGATCTATACCCCTCATGACCTTCTCAAGAACTGGTCGGTCATGAAAGATAACCTTATTAGCTATAAGTTCCAGAAGCAACAGGGAACAAAAGAAGTAGTCTAATGCTCAATAAGAAACATCTCGTAGGTAAGCGTGTACGAGTAGAGAAGCACGTAAGGGGAGAAGGTATCAAGGCATTAAAACCTTGCAAAGGCTGTAAGGTAAATATGAGAGAGCATGCAAGCAGTAGGTGCAAAGAATGCACAAACGCACATGCAATCGTAATGTTCAACAAGCAGCGATTATTAAATAAAATAGAGCAACAAAACCATGCAAGTAAAAATGAACGGTAATGTGTCTAAGATTACAAGAACTAATGGCAAAGCTTTTGCTCAGGTAACTATCTCAGTTCCTAGTAGTAAAAGTGGAGAAGTGCCAATGGGCGATGTGATCATCATTATGGAAGCAACGCAGAGTAGTATCGATGATGTGCTTCCACGGGGTGCAGTTCGAGGTAATAAAGGGTAGACCGTGAGTGACACCACTCGAACTTTTTAAAAAATAACAATTAAACAAACATATGGAATCAATCGAAGCTTTGACACGTGAGAACTTTACAGCAGCAGAATGGGCACGTTACTACAAGAACGTATGGATGCGTAATGCAATCGCAAGAACTATTGATGTTCAAAGTGATATGAATATTATTGCTAAAAATCCTAACCAGATGGTCCAGGTAGATAGTCCAAGCGGTCGTGACGTAAGTTTCGCACCAGTTGCAGAACGTCTAGAGATGCGTAAGATCGCTCTCCAGGATGCAATCGACATCATTGAATCAATAGATGTTGTTCTTGGAACAGCTGACATCACTGGTCATTACTGGAATGCTGAATTTTTGAAGGTATCTCCTGAAGCGTCACACGCTGTCATGGAAGCAGAACCAGCAGTAGTTACGGAAGTGCAGGAAGCACTCGCTGAGGTTGTAGAAGCAGTGCAGGATGCTCCAGTAGCAGTAGAAGCAACTCCTGAGACACAGGCATAAATACCATGATCTACGACAATAATGATCTTGCTCCAAATCCATATAGTCCTGACATTGTAACTGGCTACGAACCTGAGAAGAAAGTTGAAAGTAAGGAAACATTCGTACAGAATCGAAAAGAGCGTAGAGCTGAAGAGAAGCGATCACGGAGAATGGATAGTGAACTAAGGAATGGTGCAATACGACAAA
The DNA here is from genome assembly GCA_032358235.1 of Odonthalia washingtoniensis. Classification (NCBI taxonomy): domain Eukaryota; phylum Rhodophyta; class Florideophyceae; order Ceramiales; family Rhodomelaceae; genus Odonthalia; species Odonthalia washingtoniensis. The sequence goes on along the minus strand of JAULBU010018922.1, from coordinate 28,686 downwards.
ATGATAGTAAGCAAAGACAGCTACGTGCGACTGGTATCAAAAAAAGGTTAGAAGCGAGAGTAACTAAAAAATAATGAGAACTTTTCAATTTACAGTTAAAGGGAACCACAAAAACAATAAAGGCAACCCTGTACCGTATACCAGAATGACACAGGGCACAAAATTCAGCCCCAAGGCACTCAGTTATGCAGACTGGAAGGAATATGTGCGTAATACCTTCCTTGCACACTGTGTAGACCAGAAATTGCTCAACCACGAGGATTTCAGGGGGCTGGTCTACGCGCTACCAGGAATGAAGCCAATCGTAGCATCAAAAGATAAGGTGGTAATGCACATTATGATCACCTTCATGAATGATGCGCATGCGGACTCAGATAACGTGTTCAAGGGAATAGCAGATGCGCTCTTCCAAAATGATAAGTATGTCGCTGGGAGTTTCGACTATCAGTATGGGGATGCAGGAAAAGTGGATATAACAATAATAATGTAAATTGACAAGTGCTACACTAACCATATGAATTGGGAAAACTTAAACACGCAGGAATGTCCTTTCTGTGGGAAAAAAATTGAAGATAGAGGGGGAGAAATGCGCTGTACTAAGTGCTCATTTCATATCGAATACAAAAGGTATCATCAGATCAGAGCGGTGCGATCTAAAAATACACCAGTCATCAGAATGAAATGGCAATACTTGAAGCAGGGTAAATGTCCTATGTGTAGTGATCTTTTAAAAGATTCTATAGGAAAATACAGTGTGCTTCGGTGTATAAACCTAGACTGCCCATTTAAGATACGACAGGATGCTCTAGATGTAATGCTTGCAGACAAGGCACATCCAGTAAATAAGTATGACGATACTCTTTCCAAAGAAGAATGACATGCGCTGCCCTGCCTGTCTTGCTGAGTGGAATAAAGCATCACTGAAGATGGCAGGATTACAAGGGTGCCCACACTGTAAAACAGTTATAGAACCTCTAAAAATAGCCGAAGATGGGTATGTACACGTCAACTGGCAGGATATGAGGGTACTAGTACTATACGCAAAGCGGTGGAGCAAAATATTCGATATGAGCAATCGAGTAAGCAACGATGCGATGATGGCACTCGATAACATTGTGAGAAACATACAGAATCATAGACCAGAAAGCGGGGCACTGCTTATTCCTGAGAATGATATTGTCGTTATCGAGCGAGTTATTAAGCAAAACTTAATAGGTCAGCCAGTCGTAGAATTAACAATTAAGCACGCAAAGGAGGAAGATGTCGAAAAGATACCAAGTCCGTACTTTGTACACATTCAATAGTTACATGTATACAAAAAGCAGAGACAGGATGCGAGCAGCAATCCTACAGCAACGAGAGGAAAGGATGAGCTATCTACGAAGGCAGTTGGCGAAGGGGAATATTACTAAAGAGGAATACGAACAAAAAGCACATGGAACCACTACAATGGCATAACGAAAAGAGGAAGGTAAAGGACCTTGTCGGCAACAATTTCAACCCACGTAAGATCACGCCAGAGCAAAAGAAGAAGCTAGAAGATAGCATACTCAAGTTCAACCTCGTAGAGATACCAGTCATAGATAGAGGTAATATCATCCTAGCAGGGCACCAAAGAATAGGGGTACTCATAACACTCGGAAGAGGAGAAGAAGAGATAGATGTAAGAGTACCAAATAGGGAACTTACAGATGAAGAGGTAAATGAGTACCTACTACGAAGCAATATATCTAATGGATCATGGGAAGAAGATATGCTCCAGGATATAGGTAAGGATATTCTAGAACAAGTAGGTTTCAGTGAGATTGATATAGCAAGAATACTCGGAGAGGAACCAAAGATACCAGATGCTAAGTTCACTAAGACAATAGCGTTTACATCTACACCTGAACATGGAGAGTTCATACGAGCATGTCTAGAGTTAGCAGAGAACGAGGAGGACCTAATACAGTACGGTAAAAGACCAAGGTTAAGTGATAAGTTGCTGTATATCCTCAATGATTGGGGTAAAAACAAAGGTGTGCAGTTATCTTAATGTTAAAGTATATATTGGGTACCATGGAATTTTAAAAAAGCAATGCAATATAAAGAATATACTCCAAAGAAATTAACAGAAGAAGAACGAAAGCTTTTTCAAATGGCTAGACCACATAAAGTCGATAAGTACCACGAGTTCATTCTTTGGTTCGCTATGCCGACTCTAGAGCGAGAAAAGCTTGGTATATCAACACAAACCGCTTTCTCTGAGTTCTATGGGGTAACCCAGCAAACACTTTCAAACTGGAAAAACCGCCCTGACTTCGAGCCACGAGTAGACCACGTACAGATGCAGTGGGGAAAGGAAAAGACATCTGATGTTATCCAAGGTATCTACCGTGCTGCGGTCAAAGGCAACCCAATGAGCCAGCTACTGTGGCTACAGTATTTCAAGAAGTTCACACCAAAGACACAGGTTGAACACACAGCAAAGGTCGAGATCGGAGTAAATGACATCCGCTTCTTAATTGAAGGATTACCAACACAAGAACTAAGAGATAAACACTATGGAAACCTCAGAGATCTCCTCGATGCTGCCCAAGAGGCACGCAATAGCGGACTCCTTGAAGATGGCGATAGGTCAGACGGACTTGAGGAAGATGTACAAGGACAGACCGATAACGATGCACAGGACATATCAGGCGAAGATGCCTATGACATTCCCAAAGGTTATAAGGCAAGCATACGCGCAAATATGGTCTGGGAAGTACAGTCGTATCATCATCAAGGCACCGCGTGGAGGTGGCAAGAGTAAGTTACTGGGGACTGTAGGATTCGACTACTGGTACCTGAAAGACCGATCCGTGGTAAACATGGGCGGTTCTTTCGTACAAGCCGAGATCGTGTACGGGTACTTCACGGACTACTGTGATATTGATGCAAGTATCGTAAGCTATGTAGATGGCGGCAGCCGTGGAATCACGATGACAGAAACTAAGTCCCTTCCAGGATATAAGTTCTCGTGTGTTACAGCATCACCAAAGCAAGTCCGTGGTAAGCACCCTGACATACTCATTGCAGACGAAGCGTGTGAAATCGCAGACGAGCTAGTACATTCGGCACTACCGATGATTAATGACTCGAAGCATCCTCTTGTAATCATGGCGAGTACATTCCATAAGATATTCGGAATATTCCAAGAAACATGGGATAACGCTGAGGAGAGGGGGTACCTTCGCATCCAGTGGGATATATTCGACGTAGTAAAGCCATTCACTGATGAAGTATGGGAAAGACCTGAATACGCAAGGGTTACAGGGATGGATAAGCTAAAGGAGTACACAAAGGGGAGGAGAGGGGATAAAGAGGGGTGGATACCCATCGAGAACGTCATCCAGGCGTGGCGAGAAAAACCAACGCTAGAGTGGTTCGAGGTGGAGTATCTTGGGAGTCGACCATCGTCTGCTGGGCTGGTGCTAAAACCAGAAGATGTGGACAAGTCACGCTTCGACAGTCAGGTAGATTCAAGGTATCATTACAAGCAAGGAGCAACCGTAGTGCTCGGTATTGACTGGGGCTTCTCGTCAATGACAGCTGTGACGGAGTTCATGGGGTACAAGGATGGCATAGTAGTCATGCTTGATAACCGAAACTACCATCAGACTGGAAGTGATGAAATTATCGCTGATATAGTACAGAAGGTAAGAGCAAAAGGGATACGTTTCATTTATGCCGATAGTGCTGGTAAGTTCGAGAATCATGCGCTACAGAATGCACTGAGTAAGGAAGGACTAGCATGTGCTGTCATAGAAGTAGTATTCTCGAAAGAGAAAGAGGGTATGCTTGGTAACTTGCGCGCTCACTTCGAGCAGGAGAAAATCAAGATACCTAAAAAGATATTTAGAGAAGGAGAGTGGGTATCTAATGATGAAGCATACTGGCAATACAAGCGTTATCGATATCAAGATAACAGCGATAAGCCAGTAAAGAAAGATGACCACATCCCTGACTCGACAATGTGTGCACTACAGCACTTCAAGTTAAATACGTTCTCAAGACCTATACCAGTAACGGTAGTAGCAAAGAAAAAGCCAGAGGAGGTACGACCTATCACCGCTGGACTTATAAGAAAGACATTTTAAAATAACATACAACAACAATGGCAAAAATATTCGGCTTTGAAATAAAGCGAGCGACAGAGATGGCAGTACCCTCAGTCGTACCATCGAAAGTACAAAATACTAAACCATCACTACCTCTACGACAGGCATACCCACGAGTAGAGCTAGGTGATTCTGGTACACGGACATCTGCTGGGTTCATTCATGAAGAGTACAATCCATCGCTACAAGGTGTACAAGGTATCAAGGTATTTGATGAGATGCGAAAATCAGACGGAACGGTACGCTCCGCTGTGCTAGTAACAACGCTCCCTATTAGGCGAGCGATGTATATCGTAAAACAAGGTACACAGGATAAGTCAGGAGAAGACATCAAGGATTTCGTAGAGAAGAATCTCTTTGAATGGCTCGACCTTAACTTTAATGATGTAATCCGCCAGGCACTTCTTATGGTTCCATTCGGAGTGATGGTATTTGAAAAGGTGTACGGAATCCGTGAATACAACGGAAAGAAGTACGTGGTACTCACTAAGCTTGCACCGCGCATGCCAAAGTCTATCCAACAGTGGGAGCTTTCTGACGGTACATTCGGTATCCAACAGATCCGACAAGACGGTCAAATCGCTGAAATACCAGGTAGTAAGCTGCTTATTTTCGTAAACGAGAGGGAAGGGGACAACTGGTGGGGTAACTCAATGCTCCGAGCAGCATATAAGCACTGGTACTTTAAAAACAACTTCTACAAGATAGATGCCGTAGCGTTTGAGCGACAAGGGCTAGGAGTGCCAATGATGAAGATGCCTCTAGGCTATACCGTAAGCGATGAAGCAAAAGCAAAGCAAGCATTACAGAACCTACGAGCTAACGAGAACGCGTATATGCTTCTCCCTAATGGCTATGAATTTGAGTTCGCCAATATGGGGTCAAGCACCACACGTGATCCAGAGAACTCAATCAGTCACCACAACCGTGAGATCGTAAAGTCAGTGCTCGCTCAGTTCTTGGAGCTTGGAGCAGGGCAGACAGGAAGTAAAGCACTTAGTCAGGACCACACAGAGCTATTCCTCAAGTCACTGGAAGCAATCGCTGATACCATCGTGTCAGAAATCAACCAGAATCTAGTGAAGGAGCTTGTAGACCTTAACTTTGATAACGTAGAGGAATACCCAAAGCTAGACTATGCAGGAATCAGTAAGGTAGATGTAGCAGCACTATCGAATGCGTACAGTTCACTCGTTACCGCAGGTGCTATCAATCCAACAGACGATGACCAGCAATACCTACGTGCAGTTCTCGGACTTCCTGAGAGAAGTGAAGAGGATATTGCAGAAGATGATGCAATGGAGGATGAAACACCAAACGGTACTGATGAAGTACCAACAGAGGATGAGTCTATGGAAGAGAAACCAACTGGGGATGCTGATCCATCTGAGGTAGACAAGACAGTAGCAAAAAAAGCAAGTGATCACATCCATGGTCGGGGGTGTGGTCAGGAATACGATGACAAGAAGCGCATCTTTGAAGACGGTAAAGGATTCTCATCATGGCGACCTCTAACATTTGCAGAAGAGAAGGTGTCATGGAAAAAGATAGAAGACACTATGAACAAGCTAGAAGCTGACTTCTCTGCTGAAGCAAAAGAAATGCTCAAAGCGAAAAAGGATGATTTCATGGCTAAGCTTCACACAGCACTAGATGTAGGGGATACGAATGCACTCAAGGACCTAGAAGTAAAGTTCGTAGCTGACTACAAGGCACTTCTCAAAGAGTATATGAAGAAGGCGTATGAGTACGGTAAAAACAACGTATCGACAGAAATGGGCGTACCAGTACCACCAAATACAGCAGCAACACTAGCTAACATCGACCTCATGGCAGATACCACAGCTAATAAGCTCGCTATCGACATTGAGACTAAGGCAAAGAACGCCAGTGCGCACGCAATCAAGCAAAATGCCAACGTATTGCAAGCAGTCGGAACAATTGACCTAGCACTCGAAACTTTGATAAATAAGAGCGTAGATTCGATTGCAGGGGTTATGGTAGGACAGAGTATCAATACAGGGCGTAATGATGTGTTTCAGAGGAATACAGGGCTTATCCATGCGCTACAGAGAAGTGAGATCCTAGACTCAAAGACATGTAACTTCTGTCTGAGTATGGATGGGTTAACCGTAGATCCAACAGATAGGTGGGCTAGAGCTGACAATTTCCATGACTACTGCCGTGGAATATGGGTAGAAATACTAAAAGACGAGCAGGGGAGTGAAAATATCGAGGTAACAGGGGTACCAAATGCGATAGGGGACTTGTATGGATGGCAACCTAACTCACTGGTACAACCAAAGAAACCTATAGTAGATAAAGGTTCTGCTGCTGAAAAAGAGGCACTTCGTCAAGAAAAAGCTAGACAGAAAAAGAAATAGGTGCTATAGTATTAATTGTTATATAACCGAAACGCATGCACAGAACACCGATCCTCAGGTCGAGTGTTTTGTTTTTGTGGGGATAACCACTGGACTGACAAGAATTGATAAGATATAATAACAGCAGAAGTGTAGTTATTTGAGCACAGTATCTTTATTAAATTATCTACATCATTTTTTAATATACTGTGTTCTAATAACTACACTCTGTTCTTTGAAGGGATATTATATGTCGAAACTTCGCAATCCAGTCATCCCTGATTACACACCCAAAAAGAAGGAACAGGTCGAGATAAAACTCGACCTACGACCTTGTCTAGTGTGTAATAAACAGATCACTGATGGCTACTACGCTAGGTATGGGGAATCAGGTACTTGCTCAAAGAAGTGCATGATCGAACAAGATAAGAAACCAAAGTATCCAGGGCACACAGAAGAAGAGTTCTTACAACGACTAGGAGAGAGCAATGAGTAAGGATGGAGCATATGCCCTACTGGGGCTAGTGATCACTGTCGGGTTCGGGTGTATTGCTTGGTGGGGAGTCTACAAACTCGTTACTCAAGCAATGCAAGTTTTGTCACATCTTTCATAAAGGGAAAATCATGCGAGAGTATCCACGTTATGTTTGCTTAGTCTGTGGTGGACTGATGCAAGCAATATCTCCAAGGGCACCACACGACATCCGTATTCACTTCTACTGTGGGACAAAGCAAAATGCTCCTCCTCCTTAAAGAATCAATCATGAAGTCAGGAAGGACAGAACTAGAGTTCTTCCAAACAGCGTACCTGTGGCGATTCCAAAAGATTGCCACATGTGTCGATGATGTATGCCAGTACCGCTTGCATGCAGTCATCCCGAAGTATGTGTGTGAGTACATCAAGCACATATACGACATCTAGGGTGGGTAGTTTAAATGGTTAAAACGTCTCATGTTGGTTCGATTCCAACCCCACCGCCTATACCGCGCAGACAATGCGCGGTATACTTATTTTTGTGTTAGTAAAAATCAATAAAATAAAGCGTTTATTGACTAATTGGTACAAACAGTTAGAAAAAAACGAATTGTTAGATGATACAGCAGGGGACAAGTAAAAGTACTCCCCCGTTTGATCGGGGGGCAAGAGGGGAGTCATCTAAAAAATATGAGGGTAAAGGGGAGGGGCCTATTACTGTCCACACCCATATCTTTCTGTGTGTGGTATACGTGGTACACTTTTAATATAAAAATCTATGTCAAAACAAACAACCTTTGATGAAAAGACGTTAGCTACTTTTAAAAATAAGGAAATATACAAGGGTAAGTATGCAGGTATGTTTCCGTTTGAGTTCGACTCATCGATGGAAGGAGAAGGGGAAGATGCGAAAGTTGCAATCCCTACAGACATCCACCTCATTCCAATCGGAGAGTGGATGCACGATGCATACGGTCCAATCAAGATCACTAGCTCAGACCTTAGGGAGTTCATGCAGAACTTTAATGCAAAGGTACGAAAGGGGGTATTCATTACCGCTGGGCATGAAGGGTTCCAGGAACTTCCTGCTGTCGGGTGGATAACTACCCTAGAAATGCGTGACACTGGACTATGGGGTAGTGTAGAATGGAACGAGTCAGGGATTGAACTTCTCAGTGATAAAGCATTTAAGTTCTTCAGTCCTGAATTTTATAGAGACTATGAGGATCCACAGACTCATCAGATTTATCGAAATGTCCTCACAGGAGGAGCACTTACCAAGAGTCCATATTTCAAGGAACTCGAAGCGATAGTGTTTTCAGATAAAAATATTAAAAGTAATTTCAATACATCAACTATGAATCTAGCCGAAATACTCGCAAAGGACATCACAACCCTTACAGACGAGGAAAAAGCATTCGTTAAAGAGAATGCTGCACAGCTAACAGAAGAGCAGAAGGTAGCATATACAGCTATCATTGATGCTCCTGTAGAGGAAGCCCCTGCTGCTGAAGAAGTAAAGGTAGAGGAAGCTCCTGCGGAGGAAGCAAAGCCAGCTGAGGAAACTCCTGCTGTGGTGGAAACACCTGCGGTAGAAGCAGCAGCAGTTGATACTGTACCTGTAGTTGCATCTGAAAAGAATGTAACTATGTCTTTTGCAGAGGTAGAAGCACTCAAGGCGAGAGCCACTGAAGGAGCTGCTGCTTTTGCAGAACTAAAGGCAATTAAGCTCAGCAATGCGCTTAAGGGGCTATTGTTCTCAGAGGACAATAAAAGTGGTCATTTTCTCCCAAAGAGTGCGGACAACCTCCGTGCTTTTGCAGAGACATTAAACGATGCACAACTTGCTAAGTTTTCAGACCTTATTAACCAGCTACCTAGCCTTGAAATTTTCAAGGAGGTAGGTGCTTCTGAGGCATTTAACGATGCGACAGCAACAGCACAGCTAGAAACCTTAGTGAAAGCTAAGATGGAAGCAAATACTGGCATGAAGTACTCAGATGCAATGAAGGCAGTATTTTCAGAAAATAAGGAATTACTCAATCGTTACAACGAGGAAGTGTCAAAATAACTATTAATCTCAACTAACTCATATGTCACAATCAATTCTTCTTCCAGAGAAATCATTTACAACAGGTGCAGCGTCACTTGCGACAAAGCAGTATTATCTCATGAAGCAGCATACAGACGGTACGCTCATCATTGCAGCAGCTGCAACTGATGCTATCGTAGGTGTTCTACAAAACAAGCCAGCTATAGGATCAGCAGCTATCGTTCGTTTCAGTGGTACCTCAAAGGTTATCGCTGGTGGAGCAATCGCAGTAGGTGCTTGGGTAACGTCAGATGCATCAGGAAAGGCTATTGGAACAGTAACAGCGGGTAACGTGGTTATCGGTCAGTACCTTGGTGCAGCAGCAGCTGCGTCAGGAGATATTGTAGAAATCATGCTCACAAAGTTCGTTCTATAATCCCTAGTGAATAATTAAAAAACCTAATCTAAATAACACACTATGATGGTACAACAGGATGTCGTCGTCGACCCAGCTCTATCGAATGTATCTATTAAGTATTCAAACGATACATTCATCGCTGACCAAGTTTTCCCTACTCTTTCTGTTACAAAGCAGACTGGTAAGTTCTATGTATATGACAAGTCAAACCTTCGTGTAGACAAGACTGCCCGAGCAATCGGATCAGGTGCTAACGAAGTAGAGCATAACCAAACTCTCGCAACATTTATTACTGAAGATCACGCTCTTAAGGAGTTCATCCCTGATGAGATCCAGGATCAGGCTGACTCAGCACTCAACCCATTGGTAGATGCTACTGAATCAGTTACAGAGAAGCTTATGCTTGACCGTGAACTTGCTCTATCTACGCTTCTTGCTAATACATCAAACGTAACACAGAACACTACCCTTTCAGGTACATCACAGTGGTCTGACTATACAAACAGTACACCTATCTACGATGTTCGTACTGCTCGTACAACTGTACATCAAAACACTTTCCGCAAGCCAAATACACTCGTACTCGGCAAGCAGGTGTTCGATATGCTTTGTGAGCACCCAACAATCATCGCTCGTGTACAGTACTCACAGCTCGGTGTAATTACAGCTGAACTTCTCGCTCGTGTATTCCAGGTTGAGAAGGTTCTCGTAGGAGAGGCTGGTTACAACTCAGCGGTTGAAGGACAGACAGATGCTATGTCATACGTATGGGGTAAGAACGCATGGGTACTCTATGTAGCACCATCAGTTCGTCTCAAGGGCATCACTTTTGGTTACACATTCACATACGCTACACGTCAAGTAAAGCGATGGAGAGATGAGGACCGACAGGGTGTATACGTTCGTGTAGGTAACGACAACTACCAGCAGAAGATCGTTGCGGTAGGAGCAGGATACCTTATCAAGAACGCTATCGCTTAAATCTAAGCGAGCATACTCCAAGCGAATAGCTTGGATGTTGTGCTTTATCACTAAAGAGCAAACATATGTCAATATTCTCAGTTCTATCAACAATCAAGAAAGATGGCGAGTTCTTCTATAAAGGCGATTCTGTCGAAGTAGAAGGAGAACAAGCTGAACAGCTCGTATTTGCTGGGGCTATCTGTGTACCAGGAGAGGAACCAAAGGTGGTAGCTGAAGAGGAATCTACAGCTGCACCTGAGGAAGCTAATACCTGGGGAGCACAACCAGATCCAGCGCCTACCACTGAAGAAGTAGTAGAACCTACAACAACTACCGAGGAACCAAAGGTGGAGGAAGTAGTAGCTCCTACAGAAACAGGAGAAGGACTCTAATCACTAATACAATCACCTATGATTACAGCAACCATAAATGAAACAAATAAAGTGATGCACCAGGAAACTGGCAACTACTTTCTCGACGTGCGGTTCTCTCTCAAGAATGGCGATGAAGTCATGGGTGAGAGAAGTCTAGGGTTCCCTCTAGATACACCTGCCGAAGAAATCGTAGCTGAACTCAAGAAGTACTGTGCAACACAGGAGAGTGACCTCGCACGTGCTGTGAAAACACAAGCATTTGAGGAGGCTAACTCTAAAGCAGACGAAACGATGGCAGCTCTAAATGGGCTAGAGATTACTACTAACTAAACTCACGTATGAATCAAAAATACACACCACAGCAAGTAAATGCAGGGTCAATCCCACTCGATGTCAATGTGACAATTCAGCACATCGGTGCGGATGGAAAGGCTAAGGCAATCTTTCAAGAGAGTAAGCTCGGAAACTTCCTCATGAAGAAAGGTATTGTTTCTCCATCATGGATCAACAGTAAGCTCTCACCAGTCCTCTCTCCATTCATGGGATCATGGTCATCAAGTAAGCTTCACGCTAACTTGATAACTAACGCAGGAAAAGCAGCAGTAGCATCACGTATCAACGGATCAGGGGCAGAAGCCGTATTCGCTTCTATTGGTCAGGGTACAGGTGTTACAGCAGCTAACGTGGCAGATACAGCCCTTGGAACAGAAGTAACAGCATCAGGAGGTGCAGCATCAGGTGTACACGTTGTAGCAGGCGCTACAGCATCACGTACAACGACTACTGTAACCAACGATACTGCTACGTTCGTAGGAACTGTATCGATCACAGGTACCATTGCGGTAACTGAATCAGGAGTGTTCAATGCAACCACAAACGGTACATTGCTCGCTCGCCAGGTGTTCTCAGCAATCAACGTAGTAAACGGTGACTCGCTTCAATATACGTGGAATATAAAAGCTGCCTGATATACCAAGTGTATTGTAAGTATGGTATACTCTAGTAATGGAGAATATAATACCAACAAAACAATGCACGGTATGCAATACAACTATAGTTAAGCCAATTAATTGTAGTAGAAAAAACTGGGGGCTAAAGCTATATTGTTCGATGTTGTGCCACAAAAAAGTACAGACAGAAAACAAAATAAAAATACAATGCTCGTACTGTTGTAAAGAGTTTAATGTTAGCAAATCAAAAAGCGGACAAAAATTCTGTTCAAAAGTATGTAGAGCAAAAGTATTACCTCCCCCATCGCAAGGTACAATTACTGGCAAAATCTGTATAACGTGTGGTAAAGAATTCTTTGTCAAAGGTATAAAATTAAGAGAGAGGCAAGTAACATGCTCTAGACAATGTAGGAAGGGAAGTATTCATCCAAATTGGAAAGGTGGCAAAACACCAGAAAATAACAGGTTAAGAAATACTACTGAATACAGCGAGTGGAGACACAAAGTCTATAAAAGAGACTACTGGACTTGTCAAATGTGTAAGGCAAAACAGAAACAGCCTGTTGCACATCACATTAAATCTTTTAACGAATATCCTGACCTACGCTATACTGTAAGTAATGGCATAACACTATGTAGGGCTTGCCACAAAAAGGTACACAGTGAAATCGGAATAAGCACTCGCTTTATAAGTAAATAACACTGGTGGATCACTTTGGTAAGGACATTGCTGTCCTTACCAAGGATGATCCACTAAACATTAGTAACTCCTAAAACCACACTATGCGATATTTGATCCAAAACGGTGCAACACCAACAACAGCCGCTCTTGTGGCAGTTACAACAGGGACAGCAATAAAGACTATGCTACAGGTCGCTCCTGGGGCTACAACCGCACTCCGAGTCGTAGAGTGGGGTATTTCTTTTGATGGGTCAGCAGCAGCAGCTCCAATCAAGGTAGAACTTATTGAAACAGACGTAGCAGCGACAGTTACAGCTCACGTAGCAGCAGGAATCATTAAGTATGACGATCATGCTATTGCAGCAGGGGATCCTACAACTGCACTTATTGCAGTAGGTACATCATCAACTGGGTATACTGCATCGGCTGAAGGTTCAATAACAGCAGCACGTTCTCTAGATTCACAGTATATTGCTCCTACAAATCAGTATGTAAAACAGTTCCCATTAGGGGAAAGACCAATCATCCAACTCGGGAAGTTCGGTCGTATTCGTGTAACAGCAGCAGCAGCAGTAAATGCATACTGTTATATGATTGTGGAAGTTTAATAGTAACTAAGCTAAAAAAGAATATGAAAAGATCTCTATTCATCGGGCGATGGCAACCTCTCCACGATGGGCACAAAAAACTTATACAAACAGTATTAGATGAAGGTAAGAAGGTACTTGTAGCAATACGAGATACCCCTATATCTGAGAAGGATCCTTACTCAGTAGAAGAGCGATGGGTAATGATTCGTAGAGCATTCCCTGACGATAACCTTGTCCGCATTATTTCAATACCTGATATTGAGGAAGTCGTATATGGTCGTGAAGTAGGGTGGGGAGTACGCCAGCTTAAGTTAGACGAAGTGACAGAATCAATCTCTGGCACAAAAGAGCGTGAGAAATTACGAGAAGAAGGTAAACTCTAAATGTTGTTATTTTACAAGGCAATAGTGTATAGACTGTACTCATTCTGTGTGCTATTAGCCGCATCATACATATTCACAGGGGACATAAGTTCTTCATTCACACTTGCAATGTGGGTAGAGGTGCTAAAATTTACTCAGTACATCCTATTCGAGAGGATGTGGGCAACACTAATAGTTAAAAAATAATTGTATGATCACATGGATAACAGGGAATAGTTGGTCAGGAAAGACCACCCTAGCCAAGAGAATGCGTAAACATGAGGTAATACTCGATGGAGACGCAATGAGGGCTGTGTGGGCAGGATTGGGCTTTACAAAGGAAGATAGATGGGAACATAACATGCGAGTAGCTCGTATGGCTAAGGAATTAGAGGACCAAGGATTCGATATCATTGTAGCTACTATCTGTCCTTACCGTGACCTACGCGCTGACGTACAGCGAATAACACGCTGTCGATTCATTTATTTAGAAGGTGGAAAAGAAGGGAAAGATTATCCATATGAACATTAAACACGAAGATACAGTCTACATAGTTTCAGGTTTTATGCGCACAGGTACGTCTATGATGATGAAGTGTCTCGAAGCAGGTGGACTAGAAGCTGTCAGCAGAGAATCTCGTGATGATATGCGTAGAGCATACTCTGATGAACACTATGACCCAAATCGTGGAGGACTATACGAGCTAGAAACTAAGGACTTTATGGCTTCAGACTTTCCAGAGCAGTACAAAGGAAAGCTTATAAAATTACTGAATGCTGGTACCGCAAAAATGAAAGTAATGCCAAAGATTAAGGTAGTATTCATGAAGCGCGACTCAGAAGAGATACGTCAGTCATATGAGGCATTCTTTGGTGATGTAGGAAGAATGAAGAATGAGAACATCGAGAAAGCTCTCGAAAGTAACCTTGCGCTTTTAACAAACCGTAGAGATGTAGAAGTTATAGATTTCTGGTACCGTGACGTTATCGAAAATCCAAGAAAGCATTTTGAAATACTAAAGGAAAATGGGTGGCCAATAGACGTAGATAAGTGCGTAGCAGAAGTAGATGTTGAATTACTAAGATTCAAAAAAGAAAACCTAACTATTGGTATATGAATGACGAACTTGATGAAATAATTGCAGAGATTGATATAGATACAGAACTCGCAGACCAAGCGTCTAAAGGGGCTGATATAAGCAAGCTAGACCATGCTGCTTTTTCTCCTGCAAAAAAGATATTTGCTCATCAAGATAAAGTTAAGGAAGTAAAAGAAAAACGTAAAGAGAATTCAAAAACATTTAAGCTTAGCGATACCGAGTACCAGGTGGTGATGGATAAAGCAGCCGTCCACTTTACAGATGAGAACGGAGAACTCCAAGAAACAAACCTTTTGATACGAGATAAGAATGGTAAAAAAGTCATGACTAACGCTCACTACAAAGTGAGAATATTTACCGACCAAGTAGGGTATCGTCTTAAGAAACGTGATGGCACTGAGTTTACAATGAAGCTACAGAAGATAGGAGATGTGTCAGCTGACTTCACTAACCTTACATCTAAAGTAGAGGGGTGCCAGATGTTCTGGGAAGGAGTAACTCAAGACATATCTATGAAGCTCTTGCTGCGCACAGACCAACCAGAACTGTATACACGAATGGATGCACCAACTGCACCACGCAAATTTGTGTGGCGTATAAATCACACTGGTAACTTTGACTTCACAAGCTTCGGAGCTGATGCTAATGGAGATAATACTGAGCTTATTACTAGTGTAAAAGTAATAGACGACAACACTTTCACATACACAGAAGAGTGGACAGGTAGAGTATCTAGAATAACTGATAAAGCAACACGCATTAAGGCATATTTTGATGACCCTATATACCCAGTAACGATTGACCCTACGGTAACATTGACAGTAAGTGCTGGTAATGATGATGGGGGAATTACCGGAGGAGGGGCTGCCTGGGTACCAGGGAACATGGACGGAATTGGTAGGTCTTCGCACGTTATTTCCGGTGGAGTTCGATTTTTATCTGTTGGAGTACCCGCTGGTGCAACAATTACATCTGCATTTTTAAAACCACAAGTTAAAAGTGTAACAAGTGGGATTGGCGCTGGAAGAATTAAGGGTAATAAAGTTGCTAGTGCTGCTGCATGGAGCAATGCAGATCGTCCAAATAATATGACGAAAACTACTGCATCAACTAACTGGACACCTACTGTTGGAGTTAACAGTATTGCTATTACTGGAGTAGTTGCAGAAATTGTGGCTCAAGGTGGGTGGGCTTCTGGGAATAATATGAAATTTGCGATGTCAAACTGGCCTAATGGTTACAGATACGCCTACATCTATGACTTTAGTAAGGTTCCTGCAAAAGCTGCTCAACTAGTCATCAATTATACTACTGGAGGGGCTTCGTTTATTGCTAGAAGAAATCCATTACCAATGCAAGCAATTAATAGATCTAATATTTTCTAAAATATATGGCACGTATAGGTAGATCACAACCAGTAAGTCCACTCATAAGAAAGTTTAGAATTGTATCTACTGCTAACAATTTTACTCAGACACTGAACGAAACCGTAACAATGACGGATACATTGATACGGTCTTTAGCTAAGTCAATTGTGGAGACTGTAACTAATACCGATACGCTGCTTAAAAATCCAGGTAAACTATTTGCTGAAACAATAACGAATATAGACACTCTACTCAAGAAACCAGGTAAGTTATTCTCAGAAACCATAACGAGCACCGATACATTTGTGAAGCAAGCACTTAAAGTAATGAGTGAAACTATTACTAATACGGACACACTTATAAAATCCGTAATTAAGGTGCTCGCAGAGACTGTGACAATGACTGATACTGCAACAATCCTCAAGGTCCTACAAAGAGCATTATCAGAGACAGTGACAATGACAGATACGCTTATACGACAGGCACAAAAGGTGTTGTCCGAGACAGTTACATCAACTGATACACGTATTCGCTCGCTAGGGCGTTTGTTCTCTGAGACAGTAACGAGTACTGATACATTGCTAAAGCAGCCAGGCAAGGTATTTACTGAAACTACAACGCTATCGGATACTATAACTAAACTCCTTGTATTTGTGAGAAGCTTTACTGAAACGGTAACGCTATCTGATACATTCTTGCGCTCAATTGGTAAAGTTATTTCTGAAGTGGTAACGATAACTGATACTGTCATACGTTCAATAAGTAGAGCGTTTAGTGAAGTAACGACTATCACAGACGTATTCGTAAAGCAACCAATAAAGACTATGTTAGAGACTATTACCCTATCTGATACCTTCAGTAGAATATTCGGTAAGATACTTAGCGAAACTGTAACTATTACTGATACAATACGAAGAGTAGCAAGTAGAGCATTCTCAGAAGTTACGACAATATCAGATACACTCGTCAAGCAGTGGTCACGAGCATTCGCTGAAACAACAACACTTACTGATGTAGCAGTTAATGCTATCAAGGTTACTGCTAAAGCACTATCTGAAACCATTACTATTACTGATACCTTCCTACGAAATATAGGAAAGACAATAGTAGAAACAGTCACTATGACTGATACATATGTCAGAAATCTCGCTAGATCACTAAGTGAGACAGTAACGCTTAGTGATGTACTAAGTAAGGCATTCGGTAGAGCTATGGCTGAGATTGTGACACTCACAGACAGCCTTAGTACTAATAAGATTGTAGGTCTTATCACAAAGACACTCAGTGAAGTGGTAACATTGACAGATACATTCGGGCGTAGTATTGGCAAGTCACTAGCTGAGATTGTTACCGCAATAGACACAATTGTACGAGGAATCTACAGGAGAATGTCTGAGACGATAACATTCGTGGATTCGGTTGTACTTGGCGGAGATGTAGCATCTATTGGTAAAATAATACGAGCAGGGAAGCTTATCCTTACCTCAGATATTAAGATCGGTGCCACTGTTGTTACAAAGATGAAGAAGATCGCAAAGAGCGTAATAACGACCATTAACAATGCATAACTAATCATACACAATCATGTTATTACTAACCTCCACATCAGACATACTCCGAGTAACCACAGGAACTGCAACAAGTACCATCGAAATCCACGCATCATATATCGATAATGCATCAGGTACTATTACTCCTGGAAGAACAAATACGAGAATAACAACAGCGACTACAACTACAGTAGTTGCTTCTCCTGGAGCGTCTACACAGAGAAACGTGAAGGGACTGTATATCACAAATAACTCTACAGGTACTACGTGCCTCGTAGGTGTCGAGCATTTCGATGGAACGAACTCAGTGGAGCTTATGCAGTTCAACCTTCTTCCTGGTGAGAATATGACGTTTAACGAGGATGGTGGATGGAGACACCGTGACTCTAACGGTGCAGAATATCCACCGTCAGGTCTTGGTGCATATAATGGGAGATCAGTAGGATTCATGAAAACAACTACAGGGTCGGATGCAGCAGGGTACTGGTATTGTAGTTCAAAGGATGCAGGATTCCCTGGTGCATGGGCTGTTGGTACTCCAGGCGTTAACGGTAGAGTAACAGACGGTACCGCTGCTGGGGATGCAGGATGTATTCCAATAGCTAACCCATCTACTGGTACCAACTACATAACAGAATTACAGTTATCAGCAAGCGTAAACCACTCTAATCTTTTCTTTGATGTTCTATGGGTAAATACAGGGCTTGTAGTTACTACAACTACAGCACAGACTCTTACATCGCCAACACTTCCTGCTCGTGATATTAATGGGGCTACAACAGGGGAAGGGTGCATGATAGCCATGCTATTTACTGCTGCTGCAACGAATGCTGCTGTCATAACAAATACAACAGTAAGCTATACAAACTCAGCGGGTACAGCTGGTAGAACAGCAACGCTATCCGCAATAGTAGGATCACAAATACCAGCAACACCAGTTATCGGTACACTCATATGGTTCAATCTTCAAGCAGGAGATAAAGGGGTGCAGAGTATCCAGTCGGTAACACTTGGTACATCACTTGTAACAGGGTCAATATCAATGCTCATTACACGAGATATTGCGACAATTGGTACAAACGTGATAAATATTACCGCTCAAAAGATACCAAATACTCCAGGTATTAAGATCTATAACGGTTCGTGTATCCTGCACTCAATCCTTTCAAGTGCTACAACAGCTACATTCATATCTGGGGAGTTCGCTATAATGGAACGATAATATGGTAATCAAGTACTCATATGACGAAACGTATGATGCAAAAGGTTGGTTCGATAGTACCCTCATGGATGTCGGGTGGTTTGACAAAGGATTCTCTATAGTATCAGGTGGAGGTGGTGGAAACTTTACACAGACACTAAGTGAGACAGTTACGCTGACAGATACCATCATAAGACAAGCTACTAGAACACTATCGGAAGTAATTACTCATACTGACTCATTTGTAAAGAATACAGGGAGAATACTGCTAGAAACTATTACTATCTCAGATATTATAAGTGCTTCAAAAGTTCTTATTAGAGCGTTCTCAGATACTATCACTATGACTGATTCCTTTGTAAAGCAAGGAATAAAGAGCATATCAGAGGTAATAACATATACAGATACTCTAAGGAGACAAGTATCCAGGATATTCCTAGAAACCGTTACAAACACAGATGTTTTAGCTAAGCTTATGAGTAGGACATACTCAGAAGTCATAACAATATCAGATACACTCGTGAAGTCACTTATCTTCGTAAGAAACTTTACTGAGACAGTTACTCATACTGACACGCTCGTTCGCGCTATGGGTAGAGTAATGAGCGAGGTAGTAACTATTTCAGATACCTTCAAGAAGGTACTATCTCGTGCGCTTACTGAGACTATCAATATCACAGATACGCATGTAAAGCAGTTGCAGCGTATCCTTGCGGAGACAGTAACAATAAGTGATGTAGCAGCAACGATTGTGAAGGTAACGACCAAGGTATTATCTGAGGTTGTCACCATCTCTGATACTTTCAGAAAGACAATCTACAAGGTGCTGAGCGATGTCATCACGGTAACAGATACTTTCGTGCGCTCGCTATTCAAGTCTATGACTGAGATAGTAACAGCCACTGATTCGTTCTCACGATCAGTGAGTAAGCACTTTACTATGTCAGAAGTAGTATCTTTACTGGATAGCATCGTCATACAGCTCACATCTGGCAGCCTTGGCAACCTAATAGAGAGTACTACTGTTATACTCATGACACGTGTGAAAAATATGTCAAGGAAAGTTATTACCACATTAAAAAACGTACCTATGATAAAATCAAATAATAAGTAACTCATATGCTAAAAACACTACTTGCACCAACAGAGGACTTTATAAAGCTCGATAGGACAGTACTCGATGCGGATATTACCGCTGGATCGGGGGTATCTCTTACTGTAATGAATAATAGTTCATTCGCACAAAATGACTATATTGTTATTGGATACGAAGGGAGTGAGAGCGCGGAACTATGCCAGATAAGCTCAGCAGTTACAGCAGGTACTACGATGGTTATTGCAACCGCTGTACGAAATCACAAGAAGGGAGAGCCAATTGTGAAGTATCGATACAACAAGCGTAAATTCTACGGATCGACGACTGAGACAGGAACATATACTGAGCTTACTGCTTATGGTTCTCCAGTTACAATCCAGGTTAGTGACCCACAGGGAACATACCTAGAATATACAGGAAGCGAAGGGTACGAGTACTTCAAGGCTACCTATTTCAATACGCAAGATTCACGTGAGACAGATAAAGCAGATAGTGATTCAGTGCAAGGAGATCAGAGCACACGCTACTGTAGTATTTATGCTATCCGTGTACAAGCAGGGTTGACAAATAACCCTTATATTACAGACGGACAGGTAGAAACATACCGAAAGCGAGCAGAGAATGAAGTAAATAGTTACATCATCAGTAGATACCAGGTACCACTCGTCAACGCGAATAGTGTATCTGAGGTACCGTGGATGATCGAGAACATTACTACCTTGCTTGCAGCAGGGTACATGGACTACCAGGAATTCGGACAAGATGGCATGGGTGTTAAATGGCTAGGAGAGGCACGCAGCTTGCTCAAAAAGATACAGGGGGGAGAGCAGTCGCTTATAGACATTAGTGGACAACAGATGGCAGAAATGGAAACCCTATAAGGTGTACAAAGCTATCCTGATACCGTTGATAATACTAACGGACCTACCCAGGTCTTTACTATGGGTCAGAGATTCTAATATGGCTCAGAAATTCGCGTTGGAGTGGTCCATAGAAGGCGAAAAACAACTGTCACGTAACCTTCTTATTCTTGCAGATAGAATACAGGACTGGACCCCTGCCTTCAGGGAGACGGCAATTGACTTAAAAGATGTGTTTCAGAGTGATGTCTTCAAGTCAGAAGGTGGAGCCATAGGAGAACACTGGTCACCACTTAGTGCTGCATATGCGTATAAGAAGGCACAAAAGTACCCAGGTAAAGGTATACTGGAAGCCACAGGGAGGATGAAGGGAGGATTTATGATGGAGTTCAAAAGTAATTATGCAAAGGTGTGGAATGATATAGCGTATTTCAAGTACCACCAGAGTAATAAGCCACGAAATAAGCTACCTAGACGAGTCATGATGAAGCTAGGCGATGCTCAGAAAAACATGGTGGTAAAGATATTCCACAGTTACTTTCACGAAATAGTAAATAAATAAAATGTCAAATCAAATCTATCAAGATCCAGTGCTCAAGAAATATGGGCAACTTATCGAAAGCTCAAAGCTTTTCAAGTCTATATTCTATGGTGACCCAATAAGAATAGGGTCAAGTGAGCTGCCTGCACTCATCATCGCAAAGATTGATACACGTGTCGGGAAGTTCACGAACTCTGAAGATGCCCATGAAATGCGCATCTCATTCACAGCTGTGACTGATGTGCGTGATACAATCGGTGAGGATAAGGAAATGGTGAGAGGGGTAAACTCATTGTATAATCTAATGGAGGGTCGGCAAGAATCGACGTACCAGCTTAAAACCGATTCCTTGCTTTATATACTACGCCACAATGAGGTGGTAGATGCAGCTAACAATCTTAGAACTGACCTGTCAAGCGTAAGCAAAATAGACTACGGTATGACAATAGGTAAGCGAAAAGATGCAGCATGGAGCATCGAGGGAACTTTAGAAATAACGAGTAGCTTTACTCAAGTAAGGTAATTTAATAAGAAACAATAAATATTTATGGCAAAAACGTCAGGAACACAAGTGAACGTAGGACTAGGCATCGAGAGCTACGCAGCTCCTGGTGTTTCAGTTTCAGAAACATATTTTATACCATGGGCTGACTTCTCAATGCAGGAAGTATCTGAGAAATCACACTTTACATCAGCACGAGGCATTCGTAACATGTCATCTAACTCAATGATCAAGCGTAAGTACGCGCAAGGATCAATTGGGTTCGTGCCAAACGTAAAAAATATGCCGTATGCTCTCTCACTAGCGATGGGGGGTGTATCATCATCTGTAGTATCGGATGCTGCATATACTCATACGTTTACAATCAATAATACGAACGCAACACCTCGTACAGCGACATTCACAGTAGAAGACGGAGCTATCCAGACTACAAAGTACCTCAATACTGTCTGTGATTCGCTATCATTTGAAGTAAGTGACGACTATGCAAAATGCAGTATCGATCTTATTGGTATCAATGGTACGACAGGTACTCTCACTGAATCATATACACAGGAAACAGAATTCGCGTACCATCAGTACACTGCAAAGTTTGGTACATCTCTATCAAACGCAGCAGGTAATGCCGCAACACCGCTAAAGAGTTTCAAGCTAGAAATCAAGAATAACGTACAGCTCGATGAGGCGTTTCTTTCAGGTTCTAACACAATCACAGCTGGCAACCTCGTAAATGGGCGTGTTCAGATAACAGGTACATATTCTCTGCACTTCTCAGATACTGTAGAACTTGCTAAATACAAGGCAAACACAAAGAATGCAATGATCGTTACATTCACAGGTGCACTTATCGGTGCTACATCAACAGAGCAGATCCAGTTCAAGATAGGTAGAGCTGTTCTTAATAAGGCACCAGTAGAATATAGTATCGATGGACTCCTTATTCTAACTCAAGAGTTCGAGGTAGAATACGATGCAACAGATCTCGAACTTCAGGCAATTGTAGTGAACAATGTGAACAATGCATCAACCCACGTCTACGATAAGGCGTAATTAATAAACAATAGTAAAATTTATATATGAGCAACACAGAAATTGAACGGGAGACAAAAGAGGTAATAATAGATGGACACGTACTGAAGGTACTGTCATACATCACAGGCCGTGAACAGCGAGCGATACAAGCATCTCTCTATGAGACAGTAGATATTGACGGTGGAACAGGAGAGGTAAGTAATATCAAGGGTACTCTTATGCTTGTACAGCAAGAGAAGTACGCTGAGCTTATTGTAAAAGAAATTGACGGTAAGACAGATAATATCCTCGATAACATTCTAAAGCTACCAGCACTGACATCTGCAAAGATCATGATGCTTGCTTCAAATATTTCACAGGGAAAAGAAGCCGCCATCAACTAAAATCCATCACCCATTACATTAATGGGCAGTTGACCGGCGATATGATGGTACTTGAAATCATGGAAAAGTACCACTGGGACTACCACACGTATCTATCACAACCTACATGGTTAATAGCAACAATAGTCGATAAGCTAAAGATAGATGCTAAGAAGAGGAAAGAGCAGGAACAGCTAAATAACAAAAAATAACTCTATGTCACTATTTGGTGGAGAAGAAAGCCTAAATATAATCGTTAGACTTCAGGATGAAGCTAGTAAAGAACTGCAAGCGATGCAGTCTAAGTTCAAGCAGTTCGGCAGTGGTATGCAGCAAGCAGTTGGTGCATCTCAGGCATTTGCAGCTGGTCTTCTTGGTGTAGGTGCTGCAATTGGAGGACTTGGGTATAAGATGCTTCAATCTGCTGCTGATGCAGAGCAGACAAAGATTGCATTTACTACGATGCTTGGTTCTGTTGAGAAGGCTACAGAGTTTACAAAAGAACTTACGAAGTTCGCTGCATCTACTCCATTTGAATTAAAAGGTCTAGAAACTGCATCAAAGCAGCTTCTTGCCTATGGATTCGAGCAAAAGCAGGTTCTTCCTAACTTAAAAGCACTCGGAGATATTGCGGCTGGTGTTGGTATGGATAAACTACCTCAACTTATTCTTGCATTCGGACAGGTAAAAGCAGCGACACGATTGACTGGCAATGAACTAAGACAGTTCACTGAAGCTGGAGTACCAATGCTAGATCAACTAGCGACAATGATGAATAAACCAGTTGCTGAGATACAGAAGATGGTGGAAACTGGTCAAATAGGATTCCCGTTAGTACAGCAAGCATTGCAAGGACTCACTGGGGAAGGTGGTAGGTTCAATGATCTCATGAATAAGCAAGCGCAGTCTCTAGGTGGTATGGTATCTAACCTCTCAGATGCATGGGAGGCATTCTTGCGTAACGAAGGGGCTGTATTCATCGACTTTGCAAAGCAACTAGTTGGGGCACTTACGGTATTTATTCAGACAACACTTCCAGATATGATTCGTATGATACGAGAACTATCAATTGCATTCCAAGAAAACCAAATAGCAATTGGAATCATTGCAGGGGCAATTGTTGGTGCTCTAGTACCAGCTGCATGGGCTGCAACAGTAGCATTCGGGGCGTGGGCAGTCGCGCTCGCACCGTTCTTGCTAGGTGGAGCACTTATCGGTGGAGCAATTGCAGGTATCCTTCTTGTAGCAAAGAACTGGGACTACGTGGTACTTCAGTTCAAGTCAGCGGTAGAACTCCTTGCGCTCTACTGGAAGATGCTTTGGGATGGATTCCAGAAAGTTGTTACTGATATATGGGATGCAATAAAGACAAGCATTACAAGTACCATTAACTGGATAATTGATAAGATCAATGTACTTATTAATGCAATGAACTCAGTATCTAGTATGAGTGCTGGATTGTTCGGTGCTAGTAATAGCTCAATAGTTATACCAAATATTCCAAAGCTTGCAGAAGGAGGTATCGTGTCTAGTCCAACAATTGCAATGATTGGAGAAGCTGGTCCTGAAGCTGTAGTACCATTAAGTAAGATGGGTAATATGGGTGGAGGTGGGGCAACAATTGTCATTAACTATCCATCATTCAAAGATCAGAATGACGAGGATAGGATGCGTACAATGCTCGATCAGTACTTTAGACCACTTCTAATGAATAACAAAATATAGTTATGTCAACGCTCACGCTAACGATAGGAGGAGTAAACTTCTTACCACAATATAAAACAGGAACTGCTCGTATTACAGAGCAGTTGCAGAATCGGAGTAATTCGCTAAGTCTACAACTTACAAGACTACCTAGTAGTAATGATCCACAGGAAGGAGCCGAGATCATATTAAAAGATGGTGCTCGGTTTTTGTTCGCTGGATTTGTAACACGAGTAGAGCCGACTGAGAACGGTAAAGGTTCACAGTTTATATATCGTATAGAGGCAACTGACTATACCTATGTGCTCATCAACAAAAATGCACAGGCGGTATATAAGAATAAGACAATGAAGTATATTGTCCAGGATCTTCTATCTCAATATGTTAATGCTGGGTATAGCTTCACATCGACTAACGTAGATACTGGACCGACATTAAATACTATATCGTTCAACCACATATCACTCCGTAAGTGCTTTGAGAAGCTATCAGAAGTAACAGGATATGAGTGGTGGGTAGACTACCAGAGAAATGTATATTTCAAACAGAAAAGCTATACAGTGGCACCTGAACAGATAAATGATACGCTCAAAAACTTCTCGCAGATAAACATCAACTGTGATGTAACACAAGTGCGTAATTCTATTGTTGTGAAAGGAGGAAAGGAAGAAACGGTATCACCGTTCTCTCAGAAGTTCCTAGGTGATGGAAAAGCTCGTGAATGGATACTCCGAGAGAAGCCAAAAACAATGAACTTTATAAAGCTCAACGGTACTACCAAGACTATAGGGGTAGATCTTCTCAATGATGATACTGGGTATGACTTCATGTTCAACTATCAGGAAAAATTCGTTAGAGCAACCGCAACTACAGCGACACCTACAAGCTCTGATGAAATAGAAGTAAGTTACTACTATGAGGTACCAGTAATTATCAAGCTGCGAAGTGCATCGAGTGCCGCACTTATGAAGGCT
Organism: Odonthalia washingtoniensis; assembly: GCA_032358235.1. Classification (NCBI taxonomy): domain Eukaryota; phylum Rhodophyta; class Florideophyceae; order Ceramiales; family Rhodomelaceae; genus Odonthalia; species Odonthalia washingtoniensis. The sequence continues at coordinate 3,049 of JAULBU010018922.1, read as the reverse complement.
ATAGAAGGTGGGGATGGGCTGCATGAATTTACTATCAATGATAGTTCTATAAATTCTAAAGCTGAAGCGAGAAATAGAGCGTTAAAAGAACTTGACGAGTATGCAAATCCATTGATAAATGGTGTATTTAAGACACGTACAGGGCTGCTTACTGCTGGTTCATATTTCAGACCTGGGCAACAGGTGACTATGAACCTTCCAACGTGGGGTATTACAGTCGACACAGAGTACCAAATTCAGGCTGTAGACACGACTTTGAACGAAGACGGTACAAACATCGAGTATGAGTACTCCGTGCGTTTTGGGGGGCGTTTATTGAACGCAGTGACATTCCTAGAGAAGATTGCTAGTAAGGAAGAGGTAGTACTTGAAACTGAAGAAATAGATCGTATTGAAGTAGTATCAGAAGAAATTAATATTACAGAAACTGTAACCAAGGATGGTAATAAACGTTCTGTAACAGAATCAATGACTATTACTGAAACAGTATCGAAAGCAAATATAACTCCTCCATTTAAATGGGGAGTAAACGGTACTGCTAATAAAGGGGTATGGAATAAGTCAGAGTGGGCATAGTATGTGGATATCATTAAAAATAAAAATGCTACAATAAAACCATGAAAACACTAGAGCAACCAATCTCAATCGTAGGAATACACACATTTAGATGCTATGACCTTACATCACCAGAGGCTAAGCAGCTAGAGGGAAGTATTGAGGAGCATATAACCATGCGAGGAACTATGCCAGAAGATCAATATCGTGAGCAGTGGTCTAAGTTCATGAGTGATCTACAGGCATATGTTACTAGAGAAAAGGTAGTAAAGAATCTCATTACTACAGTGGGTCGCTCTATACTTGCACAGCGTCTTGCAAATACAACTACATATACAGGAGTCATCAACTATGGGGCACTTGGATCATCTGCAACAGCTGTGAATAATGCTGATACACAGCTTGGTACAGAGGTCTTCAGAAAGGTTGTAGCATCATCAAGCTACACTACAAATACAGCGTTTATTGACTTCTTCTATTCAAAGGCAGATACAAACGGAACATATCAGGAATTTGCAACATTTATTGATGGAACTAGTACAGCTAATACTGGGCAGATATTTACACATGCACTTACAGGTGGATGGGTGAAGACAAGTAGTGAATCGATGACTGTATCAACACAATATACAATCAACTAATATGTCTATCATTACAAAAAAAGTAGGATTTACAATAGATATAGATGAGAAAGATATAGCACCTGCAAGTGTGGAAGTTTTTTTGTATCAGCTCATCAATAGACTCGGATACGAGCATAATATATCGAGCATAACTATTGATGAAGTAACTGTACCTATTACAAGCAAAGATGATCTATACAACCTATCACTAGGAGAGGATCAGCCATTAGTAGCTAACCCATAAACATATGTCAATTACAGCAGGAAGCGATATTCTAGTATCAGACTTCATAAGCAACTCATCAGGAGCAGGTGATGTAGGAAAATCAGTAAAACTAAATGCAGCAGGTATTCTTGATAATAGTTTTTATAATAAATTCAGTGATGGGTCAGATGGCGCACTTGTTGTTTCATCAGGTACAACGACCCTCGATCTTTCAGTAAAGTCAGTATATAACTATACAAGTGTTTCTATTTCTAGTGGGGCGACGCTTAACTTCAGTAATGGAGCAGCAGGGGATAAAGTACCTGTACTTAACTGTATAGGTAATTTTAGTAATGCTGGTACTATAACAACAAAAGGACTTGGTGCTGCTGCTGGAACTGGTGGTGCGCTTATTACTAACGGTACTGCTGGTACTCAGGCAACATTCCAATTTACTGATAGCACAAAACCATCTGCTGGTAACTTCGGTATACATCCTAATTCAACATCTGCTGGAGGTGCGCTTGCATCTAAAAATGCTCAGTACTTTTATCCATATGCATTAAATGGTTCAGGTGGAGGAGGTGGTGCTGGAGGAAGAAATGCTGATACTGGATCTGGAGGAACAGGAGGTGCTGGTGGGGCAGGAGGTCTAGGACTACTTATCCAAGTAGGTGGTAACTTTTCTAATACTGGAACAATTGATTTACGAGGTAACAATGGAACAGTTGGGAATAATGGTACAGGTAATGGAACTAACTCATGGGGAGGTGGAGGAGGAGGGGGAGGTGGAGGAGGAGGGGCTGGATCACTTGTTGTAAGATATAGGGGAACGTATACAAACTCAGGTAGTGTACTAGTAACAGGAGGTACGGGTGGTGCAGGTGGAACAACTGTAAACCTTGGTGGAGCTGGTGGTACTCCTACATACGGTGGTTCAGGTGGAGGTGGTTCAGGTGGGGCTTCATCTTATAATTCATCACTTGCTGGTGGTAATGGTGCTACATCATCATCATCAATACCAGGTGGTGCAGGTTCAGCTGGTGGTGATGGAATAGCATACTACGAGTATGTTAGATAACAACAAAATATTAATTTAATAGTAATAATATATGCCAACCGAAGTAGGAAAAAGTAATTTTGATAAGACCTTAGAAAGAATAAAAGAGTTCTGGTTCATTGTCCTTTTTATAGGGACACTTATTATCGGATGGAATAACATTACTAATGAAGTAAAATACCAGAATGCGCGTATATCAGCACTAGAAGCAAGATCTAAGGTTGTTGATACTACACTTACTCAGGTTGCTTCGGATGTAGCATATATAAGAGGAAAACTAGAAAAACAATAAAATGAACTTCAAACAATCACCAATGTATTCTCCGTCAAACGGAACACCTAAAAAGGGCTTTGTTTTACATGGTACTCTTGGTAATTATGAAGGCGCAGTATCATGGCTATCTACGAACCGCACTGAGCATCCATCATCTGCTCACTACATCATAGGAAAGAACGTCGGTGAGGTAATACAGCTTGTAAAGAATGCAGACGTTGCATGGCACGCAGGAACAGTACAGAATCCAACGGTAGATGCACAAGGCAAGCTTGTGAAGGATATCCGTGGCAAGTACGTAAACCCAAACGAGTACATGATAGGCATTGAGT
>JAULBU010018911.1:0-20044 GCA_032358235.1 Odonthalia washingtoniensis | reverse complement strand
GGTTGTTGTATGTGGACCCATCTTTTTGAAATGAATCCGTTAATTCTTGTACAATAGTCATTGCACAGAATCCATCCAAACTGCCCAGTATATTGGGCACAGATGTACCTTCACCATGACTTATTGTACCTCTATCTATGTATCTGCGATTAAAATTGTCCCTGTATGCAAGTTTGTCCCTCTGCGTTTTGTTTGATTACCTGTCACAGAGTACATATCAGAACTCTTATGTCTTTTCATATTAATCTCTGTTGTAAAGGATTTCGTACAACTTCGGTTTTTACATTGAAAAGTTGGCATGTTTACTATAAAGTGTAATATGTATTCACGTCCTAATATCGATATACTACCTAGTTGTATGTTGTGCACCTACTTCATGTTGAATACTATTCAATATTTCTGGAAAAAGGATCACATAATATGTCATACTTTTCCCAGAAATACCTGCACCATCAAGGCAACAATGTAAGCCCTATTTTGATATGAAGATCAAGTGATGTTTGTATGTTTTTACATGTACAGAAGCAATACGTTCAAACGTGATTTATGTTTTATCATCATACCTTACTATCAACTAAAGGGTATAGACGAACAATAAAACTTATGCATGGTTATTAAATTTGAAATATTACAAAATTTCTCCTTCTTTTCCATTTATCATTTATGGATGTGTGATCCATGGAAATATGAAGTGGTGACTTTATCAGAAACTATATATATTATTTGGTACAGTCTACATGTACCAATTCATATTCATCTCTAATAGAGAAGAATATGGAGAAAAAAATTTATATTAACAATATAGCAGATTAAGTCAATAACGTCACGATTTTCATTATTCCAGATGGAAACAATAAATTCAAGATAACTTCTCTGGTGAACAGCCTGGATCAATATTGACAGGAAGTTACATGTTCAATATTGTTGGTGACTCACCTCTGCACGATTCGAAACTGTGCCGAGATATCTCTACCAAACACAAATTTTGTAGACATCTGCTTATGATTCGGTGAAAATATCAATCTTATATGGTTATTACATGTATCTAGAGTACCAGCGGGCACACAATACATGTATAATATTTGTACATTTTACTAAAATATAAATATTACAACTAATTTGTACATTGCCGTCGTCCTGAAATAATGTCGCTAGAAATACGTGAAATTACAGATTGAAATTCCATACATTGACGAAAAGGCAATACACTTGGAAACTATAAATAAAATGAAGTACATAAAAAGTATACAAGTAGAATAAAAACAACGTAATTGATTTTCATTGTAAAATTCTACATTTTTACGTCAGTAACGTGTTCCTATACGCGATCATAAATTTAATAGAAAGATATGTTTTATTGAATGATATCATATTGATTAGACACTCCGAAGAAGTGAATACGGACAGTTTCCTACTTGTCTCGTCAGTTTCCTTCGCGACACATCTTAATAACTTCTTCTGTTAGTTCCTTGCTTATACTTAGGGATCCTACCGGAAACCTGAAAAGTTTCGCATCAAAGCCATGGTCATGAAATATTGTAATTATTTTTTCGATAGCAATTTCTGAATCTTTGTCATACAGAATTGGCACGAAAACAGCCAGGGACTTGTTCAATATACTGGACCGTGTGGTATCACAAACCAGTCCAGACTTAGGTGAGCTTTCCTGACCCCCTACCTTACTAGACTGTGTCAACATTCCAGAACCTGTCCTTCTTTTTGCAGAACCGTTACCATTACGTGATTGAATCGTTAATGACTGCTTCATTTTACTGCTATTGATAGTACTTCAAGAAAAATGATACCAAAACTAAGACTGACAGCGAGAAATGGAAAGTACCATCGATCTCCCGGGTTTCTCTTTTGTAGGTTACGAATTTATGTTTTATACCAGCATATCACTCCATCCTAGGACTACATTCTGTATCAACGAAATCAGCAAAATTCAAAAATTACATACTATATTCCACCGTTACAAGTACATTTCATGTAAAATTATATCCAACAGTAATAGGAAGCTATTTCTATTTCATACTCACATCTTTCATGGCATTCCAGATGTCATAGCTTTCAAAATAATAATAATTTTGAAATAAATCTAGGACCATTTGAAGGAAATTACTACATATTACGTATTAATTTTCTTCAAATCGTCCTATCAAAATTTTGATTAATTTTTCCAACAATAAATGGAAAAAGGAACCAACTTGGTGCCCCTTCAAATTTAGTTTAAAGGCTCTCCATGGATCGTCCAAGTCATTTTATAAACAGTACCATTCACAGAGTGTGCCGTTTTGTCAACTCATCTCTCCTTCCTTCCGTATCTCTTCCTTCTTTTCATCTTTACAATTATTCGCAACTTTTTCAGTCAAAGTACCAAATTTTTTGGGGCCCTGGGCAGGCTTGCCGAAGACATAACAATAACGCACATCCCGACATATTCGTACTTCTTTAGGGAAGTTTGTCGTTTCGTCAAAATGCGGAAATTTAGTCTACTCGCATTTCTTTGTTCTACAAACAGTCTTCTTTTCATACTTACAAATCTCCGAAACGTTTTCAATCAAAGCGCCTATTTTGTTAGTTCCATGGGAATCCTTGCTGAAGACTTAACAATATCGCACATCCAGACGTATTCGTACTTCGGTAAGGCAGTTTGAGGTTTCACCAAAATGCGGTAATTTGGTCTGCTTGCATTTCGTTTTTCTACAAACAATCATAACTATATTCTTCATTATTTTTTCACAATAACAAATTCACATACTATCTTTCCCAACAGGTTTCTAAAGACTTTTTTCGCGACAAAACAGTCTACTCGCATTGCTTTATTCGGTATATATATTTTTCATAATTATCGTTCCGTGTACAGTACATTTATTATTTCATATTTCTAACCATGTTTCCTTTTTAACTTTCCTTCTTTTATTTCTTTCCATCTTTTCTACACCGAGGTGGCCATGAACAGACAGATACAGACATTCTCCTTCTGTTGTTTGTTCGGTTTTCTGTTTGGTTTTTTATCGTGGTACATATTTCAAATTCACCTCCCTATTCCCACAATACTAACTTGTCTTGGTATTGGTTTCATGATTCTCTATATATATACACAAGTGATCATAAATGGATTTTTTAGTACGGTTTTGGCATTTCAGTTCTTTCTAGTTTGTTTCATGTCTTATTTTTCGTCACCCTTACTGTTTTCATTTTCCCGTTTACCTTAAAAGATAAGACATATATCACATGCATATTCTATAATATGTATATAATGTATGTCATATTACATGTCCCATATCTTTTATAAAGCAGACATGCGATAAGTATATATGGGACATATAATATGACATATGTAATATATGCTATGAAATATAAATATATTATATTATATTTCATTATTTTATATTTATATGCCCATAAGCACCGGATCCCAGTTATATACGCAATAGACATAACCATATTTCATATATGTTATTAATAAATTATCGTAGTTATGGTCATTTTAACTGCATATATCAGATTTCCTTTGGATGTCACATTCACTTTATCTTCCATGAAATGTAGATTTTGTAATGACCACATTTATCTGAACTGCGAATATGGCAGTTTGGATTAATATCCCGATTCAGTTTCCATTTGGGAATCGTAGATTCTTTAGATGCCACCTACGTGGCACTTTCAACGTTCCCAGTTCGTACGGAGACTTCTATTGCAATATCTTCCGTTTAACACAGTTCACTATGAATGTACACTAGATAAATTATTCAACCATTGCAGTCGCAGTTATTGGAGACGGCAAACTACGAAAATCCTACACAACACAAAATTGTTTTTGAATGTGTCATAAAAATAATCTACACATAGTGAAGTGGCCATGAATGTGTCATACACGCAATATACAAATTGTTTCATTTTATATAACTATAACTTTGAACAATTTTATATAACTTATTACAAAATAAGATGCCTATTACTAACATTCAGTGTTAGTAATAGACTTCTGGTTTATAAACAAAACTCTCTCAAGTATGTACTCAGTAGTATGATGTAATAGTTTTCGTTTGACACCCCGTTATCGAATACATTTAAATTGCTTAAACATATTTATATATTTTTCTCTCAAAACATTTACAAATGAAAACACGGTTGTGGGAAGAACAAAATACAACTACTCATTTCTTCAAATTATCACACCACTAGTTTTGGACATCTCACCCAACCCTTTATTTCCTGTACCGACATTGCCTCACCACAATTTCGGCCGTTATATTCTTACAGTCTTCCATACATGAAACTTCCTTTGATAATAATCTGGAATCAAAGTCAGCATCTCGGATGATATTGATCACTATTTCAACTTCCTTTCTTCCTACTCGACATTCTAACATGCAGAAAGATACAACTAAAGACTTGTTCAATACACCAGCTTTGCTCTTGTTCGTTTCAAGTCCAAGTATATTTGATGGCATTGCACAGGCAGCACAATTTTTACTAGTGGCAGTCAATGGTTTTTTCTCATACCTTCCGCCATCAAAAGCATCCATAATAGAGCAAGATTCTTATGTTTTCTTTTCCTTTGCACGGGTCCAAATATGTCGGAACCGGAGCTAGGTGAATATATCAAAATGTTATGCGATATGATGGAAATGACTACCTGATACAATTTTATTCTGAAATTAAATCAGTACATACTTTATATTTTTCAGAGACAGTATCATACTTCGTCAAGTTTCCATATTTGACACCATAGGAATTCTTCACTACCTTCATTCCCAGTAATGTTAGTCACAGTGAATGTGGAGTATTCCATGGTCGTGAGAACCTCGCTGACAAACTACACGTGACAGGAAATTTCTCCCTACAGTTATTTTCTTTCATTAGTTTATTTTCGAATAGTAGTTTTTAAAAACTTTCGGTAATGTGTTTTCGAAAATTTTTATTACAGAATAATATTGAAACTTTTATTGGCATTGATACATTTTCCAATTGTCAACATAATACAGGCCTGTATATGTAATCAACCCGTTCAGTGCCTTTTTCCCGTTACTTAATTTAATAGTGAAGACGAATTTTTGTGCCAATTTAACACAATTAAATTACCTGCTTCTTCAACCCATCACAATGTGTGATTCTCACATTCTACACATTTCCCTCTCCCCATCAAGATTGTTCATTCGCCAAATTTCAGTCTGCCGATCGCAACAATTTGAATGCAATTTGACATACCACTGATCAACTTGCAACATTGAGCGACGCACAATGTACGTTATTGCATGCAATTATAACAACAGTCGTTCAACTTGTAACAATAGGCGCCGCGCAATGACATGTCAGTCATCACATATTCAAATGAAATTTCATGCACCAAACATTTCGAAACGGTACCTGTCATTGTACATTTTACTCATACCAACATTTTATTCGTATTGCATTCCTATTTACTAACCGCCCTTTTCATTAATTTCCCCATCTTAATTCCGTTAACAGGTAACTTTTTCCTTTTCACTACCCCTATTCTGCGAACACGTTTGGTCGTTTGTATTCTATGTTTCTCTGTTATACCCACATTCTCGTTTCATGTTCATTGGTATACAAATTACTAACTTCTTTTCTATAAATTATTGTTCCACTAGAATATATAAATATATAGTATATGTGATTTCTCTATTTCAGCAGATCAACATGTTACATCTCGTACCAGTCATGGAATGATATTCCAGTTCAAATCCTGTGTATATCAAACTGCGAACGTTTTGGTTAAATGGATTCTCTATCTTTTCTATATATCTTATGTTTACATTTTTCACTTTTTCATTTTTATCATATTTGGTATTAGTACAATTTTTTTATTCGGTCCTTTTATTCTTTTTTTCCATCTTTCAATCCCATATAACATGATTACTGATCATATCATATGAAATTTAAAAATGTCATAATAAAAGAAAAGGACGACATATGGTATGATACCATTATTATTAAAATTAATTATCACATGTATAATCTAATTGGTATACATTTATTGCAATGTATATTTCCTATATTTTATATAGCTATGATTGATACAGCGTATACTATCATATTATTTAAATATATCACACATGTCTCCATCACAAACCGTAGTGCCATCCACTTTTCCTTTCATGTAATGAATGATATTTTTGGATTCACCATTCACGATTTCATGCAGTAAATGGATAGAAACTTCGGTTGCACCTACGCTGTTACATTCAATAAATAAACGGCTCAGTCAATGTGACTTCCATTTTAAAATAAACTTTTCATAGTATTTTATGAAGTATTCATTCACTCTCTCTTACACGGTATGTACTTGTTTTGCAGTGCACATACACAGAAATGTCCGGTGTTTGAAAGATTTTTACAATATTACATTGGTACACTTTCCAAACCATGAAAGGTTCCCCGTAGTATTTCTTCCATTTATTTTCCACCGTCCGTAAGAAAATTTGTACGCCTCATACATTAAACACTACAGTATTTCGACACCATAGTTAATGGCCCATACAAATTGTCTTCACATTTATTAGATAATTTCTTCAATTCCATCCGTAACAATTCAAAAACTGTAGTTTTCGTTATGTAACCTACACGGACCCCCAACATTCGCATGGCCTAGTAGACATTTACTCTGCCCAAAAACTACGCCTTTTAAATTTAGGCATCCAGTTCCGGGAACACAGACGCTATAATATAAGAAAGAAATATGTAAATTACCATGCTTACATTCATATTTAGTAGTTGAACCATCATTTTTCCAAATAAACTGTGTAATTATTTAGTAATTAATGCATAACTCATAAAACAGAATCCATTAATTTTCTCTTTTCACAGTTTCCTAGCTCTTCAAGCCGTTTGGTAAGAAAACTTTGCACCATATTCTAATCATATGTCCAAAATAATTTGAATACGAGAATAATTTTGATCACTTTGTATTTTGTTATGAATTATTGTTGCAACAAATTCAGATTCAATGATTATCTTGTTCAATGTCTACCAATCATGCACGTAAGTGCTGGATTTCAACCGTGTACTAAGATATCTACTACATTATCACCACTATCGTACTTCAAATATCAACTATTTGGGGGCAAAGTAGATGAAATTATCGAACTCAAAATTCATGATTACGAGCACTTCGCATCCCAACACAACTTCAATTGATCGCATAAATCTTCATACTTCATCAACACCCTCACCAAATCTGCACGAACCTTTTACTTCAAGTAAAACGTCATCACGTCGGTAACGTTGAGGAACTTCCTCAACGTTACCGAAGCGATTACTTTCAACGAAATTATTCGATGGTGATACAATAGTACAATAGCGCTTCGCGACTTATGCAAGTTCAAGCCCGGCTGGAACGACTCAACCTTAAATAATTTATGGCGGAACCTGAACTGAAGAACGAAACAGAGGGACTTAAAAAGATGACCGAACTACTGTATCGCCCCAACCCTCACGGTGATCTGACCTATCGCAATGACACGTCTAGACTTCGAATCCTAAGTCAAGCTGTAGTGTATTTCGTGTGGTCAGTCCCACAGAGCATCAATCTCGTCTATATATACCAATGTATTATTCCTTTAAGTAATACCTCCTAGCAAGCATCTCAATTCATTAAAAACATTCAAAAGCGACTTTTCAAACCCACTATACAAACCAAAAAACCCTCCTTCATCGGTTTTAGACAATACCCTCAACAACTGACACTGAAGCCATACCTACGACAAAACAACCACAACTCGAACCTTCAACGAATCCACAACCGTCAACAAAATTTTAACAAAATTCATCCTAATAACTACGAAAACAACAACATTCATAATCAAAGTACTAACCACTCCAACAAACAAAACTTCAATCCCCGGCGTAGTAAAAAACACCATTCTCACAAAAATCATATGAATTTTGTCTTTGTGGCTTCATCCCATGGACACCTGATCATCGTTGTTCACTTGGTGCTGCTCGTAACTACATCACTACCCGTCTTAGAAGAGGCGATAAAACTGTTTTCTTATTGGCTGACGTGATTGCGGATCACGAGAATGTGTCAAAATTCAACCTAGTAGCCGAGGCTAAGCAGTCAGAAGGTACCTAAACCTCGACTTTATTATAAGACCTCTATATGTGGATATAAAATAGGGCGCAGTGAATAAGGTTTGTTCGCAATTACCGCTGTCCTTGCATGAGCGCAGAAAACCGGATCCCTTCTACTGCTACGTAGCTTTGCGGGTTCTATGGTTTGAAGCAGGGTCAGTGCTCCGTCGAATCAACGTAATCGACAAACAACCGGTCACGCTTTAGCTCGTGGGGATCGTCTCTGCTCCTCTCCACTGGTGTTGGCCAGTCCATGGGCGTTGTTCCGGTTACATATCTCAAAACCGGGGTTTACGTATCGATAAGGGTAATATAGTTACTATATGTGGCTCAATGCTGGGATTCTGGTTGTCTGTGATGAATGTCTTAAGTTCATGTTCCTGATTATCATGACGGTATGTAAACTACTTTTGAGGTAGAATGAATGATAATAACACGTGAAGTATGTTTCCCCTATAGTAGAGAATTCGATACTAATTGTTCAATTATATATTGTAATATTATATCTTGTCATGTCCCCACGTGTCGCTCCGCACTTGGTACGCCTGAATCCTGTGTCTGCCAGTCTGGCATAGTGTAACCCTCTATCCTCCGTGGCACTGTATATGTATGTGTCCTTACCAACGTGTCAGTACAGTACACTCCGGTCGTCCTCCTTGCTTGCGCTAAGTGCATGTGGGTACTGTGGTCAATGGAAATCATCTCTTTGCATGTAGTTCCATTGTGTCTCCCTGTCAACTGTCTTACACAATTACACGCATAGAAAATTGCAAAAGTTTTGGTGACCTCCCACCCTTTCTGGATTGTACTATTCTGACTGTCAAGCATCATATGGTTTGAAACCTTTTCCTTCTCATGTCACTTTCGTGAACAATCGTCCTCTTTCGTTCTCGCACGCGTCTCCGTTCTATTCTCCTCTTTTCAGGATTTTCTTGCATCCTTACGTACAACGTACATTCCCTTATCATGTAGTTACCGTCCAGCGACTACATCTTTATCAAAGCATATCATCAATAGCGACATAATCATCATCACCATCAATATCATCATCAATAGAAGCATAATCGTCATCATCATCAATATCACCATAATCATCATCAATCTTTAACTGCAACATAATCATCATCGTTGTTAATAGCAACATAATCATCATCATCAATGGCAACATAATTATCAATATCAATAATAACATAATCATCACCAACAATGGCAACATAATCATCATCAACAAAAATAACATAATCATCATCTACAATGGCAATATTATCTTCCTCCTCATTATAACATAATCATCATCAACATTATAGCAACATATCACACAATCATTATCAGCACATATCGCACCATCATCATCATCAATATCTAACCATCTTCTTCATCACATATCTCATCAAGGGCACCATCATCCTGTCGTTCAAACTGTCGTAATCGCATCGAGAATCTCGATTTGACAGAACGACTTTACCTCGACTGGTTCAAATTAGCCGACAACCTACGACACTTTCGATGATGTAAGCAAAGATGCGGTCCTCTTCGAGACTCACATCGTGCGTCTCAATAACACTGAATATGTAAAAGAATCCTTACATTCACCTATCAACAACTTAGACGACACAGATACCGACATCCTTCAACATTTCATCATCGCCGCACAATTCAACGCCTTATTCGACGTTTTCTTCACAGAACCCCTTTTTCTGCTATTAACGTTGACACTTCTACTTCTGTGTACCATGAATGTCCATCAACTACTGAGACAATCATTTGCGACGATATTAGTATTCTACAATCTCTCGTTTCTCCTCTAAGTACTCCAGAATTCTGCGTTGACAGCGATGCGCATCGAGCAGTGATAGGCATTCCTTTTTGGGATTTTACACAAAAACAATTCAAGGTTCGAGAATTGCGGCTATAAATATCACCTCTTTCATTCCGCTTTTGTGACACCATCGTTAAATCCTTAGGCAGATTTCCATTCATCTTATCAACACCTTCACATATCCAGGATATATAGATGCACCTGGACATCGTCACTGTCAATGTTTCTCTGCTATTATCTTTACATCTACTAGATGAATATCTGCTTTTTATAGAAAATGTACACCAATATCGAATCCAGTAACACGATTCGGGAAGAAATGCGACCGGTTCGCGTGACGACAAATCAGAGAAGGAACGACAGTGAAGAATACGCAAGCAGGAAGGGCGAATAGACTCAGTCAATGCATCGTAGGTTGATTTACGCACGAACGCAAGGATACATACGAGAAGTTAACAGAACTGAGAAGAAAGGTCGTATAAGGAAACAAGCACCGCCAATCATGCAGCCAAATCATAATGCACTCAGAACGTAATTATGCACACAGCAGACACCAGTATTAACCAAGTGTGTATTCCTTGGCGCCCAAAACACATCCCATACTGTACCGCCAAATCACCTTACGCCTCACCTACAAAATAACGCAAATTTAGACGTCTGCTACATCTCGCAGCATCCCATTCTCCACGTTGTGAACGAGATAACTCGATTGAACGCCGCCCACCGTCTCCTCAACATGTCATTCCTGTGTATGGTGAACCCTCATCCATTTCTGGACATCCATTCAACCAGGCATGTCCAACCGCATCATCTCTAACCAAGGCTTCAATTTTGGTGATTCATTCATCCGACTTGCGGAACTGGACGGCGTTGCAGTTTAACGCACTGGAATTGAAGTACATCAAAGCATTTCTCTCTTCGAACGCTTCCATCGTCCCCTTCGATCCACTGTGTCCTCAGCTCGCGTGAAAAAGGCCACAACGCACTCCATGGCGAATTTAAATCTCTATACAAGGTACACACATTCACCAAAATCTCACCAAAATAGTTACCATCTTCGATATACCCGGTCAACAAGCTCGATTATTCAATAATACGCAAGAGAAACCATACATAGACCAAAAACATTTATGCACAACGGCTCATTCACGATCTCCACTATGCAGTTCCCATATGTCTCCAACCTTCGCGCTTGACGTCTTTTTGATGGAAAAAATAACCAACAATGATCCACGTTTTACTTCTCCTGAGATGCTACACGTACGCCGTTCGGAGATCAAAAATCGCATTTCCCGTGGTACATTTAAAGTGGCCCTGACAGAGGATATTCCAGAAGACGCCAACATTTCACCGGGCCGAGGCGTTCTGGATATTAAATATACCACAGATGGAAAATTTAATCACAAAGTGCGATTTTTACTCGGTGGTAACCCGGATCGACTCAATAAATACATGGTTCACTCTTCTTAAACACCTCAACCACCGTTCATTAGAGTACTACTCTCTCTCTCTCAATTTCTTTCAACTTCAACATCTGGACCACTGACGTAACCCAAACCTATCTACAATCAGCTATACCTCTATCTCGAAACGTCTTTCTAAAATCATCTATACCAGAACTACAGCGCATTCCTCAACAATTCATGCAAATACTTCTCCCATTATACGGTCCTTCATAATCCGGTGACTTATGATACGAAGCTTTAAAGCGCCATCACACAAATGACCTCAACATGCACTAACTCAGCTTTTACCTATCTCTACATTACATCTTACACAAAAACGTACTTTACGGTCGTTCAGGTACATATGTAGACGATCTTCTCAGTGTCGGTGATTCAAATTTCAGGCAACTCTCACAACAGAAACACTGCCTTTTCTACATTGAAGTAGATGAAAATCTTCCTTGTGGTTCCAGCGGATCCCATCTTCTTTTCAATAATTGCATGCTACAACAAACTCAAAATTTGATATTTGCGCGAGCTCAAAAATTTGAATAAAACCGCATCTTTCAGCGATTCCAGATCCATGAGAATGAAGTTTACATAGCTCTCTCACCCTCTACCTGCGTTTTGCTTCTGAATATGCCGTCTAGCACAAGTCACCGACGATCAATTCACGTCCTCATCTTCATCCCATATTTCTACCCTCAATAAAGCAACTCATTACGCACGAACACGTTCTCTCAAAATTTGAATTCCTCGTCTTTCAATCGCTTCTCTATATCTAATCGGCAACTCAGATACATCCTTCTCCAATAATAGCGATCCTTCATCACAACTCGGATATCTTTTGCTTCTCCGGGACTGAACAGACAATTTTGGTGTGTGTCACAGCGCCAGAACCATTTGTGCGGAAATCTATCTTGTCGAACGACATCATCAAAAATAGACCAGTATCTTCATCTGTGATTCTTAACCGTACTGGTGAAAGAAATTTGTCGATAGAGCACGACACCGCAACAATGGAAAGCATAGAAGTTTTCCAACAAGAACGGATCGAGATCATTGTAAGCAACATGCAGTGTTTGGATGAAGAATCGAATGCGGAGGAGATTATCACAACCAAAAATATTACTGCGGGCGGTTGTGAAGGTGGTGGACAGCTAGATGAACATGATCAGTTCGTTACGGAATAAATACTGAAGTTAAACCTCCAAACTATTTTGTTGTAGAGTGAATTCGGACCCTTTTACAGATGAGATAGAACCCATGAAGTTAACAATACAACTGACAGTCATCTGTAAACAGTACGTAAAACGCGAAATAGTGTTTTGAAGCCCCTGATCGTCGACAGAAGGAACCAAGTGGAAATTTGATGCATGGAGAAAGGAGAAATGGTCCGTGCAATGGCGATCCAGGTATGATAATAAACCGTACGGAAGTGAATCCAAAAACAGATGAAACACATAAAGTCTTTAGACGAGGTGAGACAGGAGACAGGAAAATTGCATATACTATGTAAAATGAAATAACACCAATCAGAAACACACCGATACGAAATCACTACACTGGAATTGGCGGAAGGGGTAGTATAGAAAAGTGTAGTGAAAATAGGGGAGGCAAAGAAAACGTCAGACGTGAGGAAGTGACAGATAGGTCTGCGAAGCGAAATTTGGATCTTGGTGACATGGGGCTTGGGAGCACTTTTGAATGGCAAACCACACCGACGAAAGAACTACAAAACGGTAGTATGTCTGAATCTAGTAATGGTGGGCACAATGAATCGCACGGTGAGCATGTCGCGAGTAGTAAACTTGGGCGTAGTCTTAATATTGGAAATGTAAATGTTAGAACCGAAACGGCAGTACAGAATAAATGTGGAAAATGATTGTCGTGGTGTGACGAATACGATAGACGATGAAATGAAAGGAGAAAATGAAAACAACCTAAATAAAAGGAAGAAAGGTTGTGCGGGAAGGCCGAACGGATCTAAAAACAGAAAGAATTTTAAAATCGATCCGAAAAAAGAGAGACGTGGTGGAACTCAATGGACTCCGATAGAGGCTCTTCTTCTAACAAAGGTATGGGTTTGTAGTCTAAATAAATGGTACAGACGGATGATAGTTTATGGCATGGCATTATATAGACATGCACCGAAAAATACGGATTTACGCGTAGTATGCATACCATACGAAACAAGTGGCCTGTACTTCCATTAGATTTTCAACTGTGGAACGCCTACTATAAACAAGTACTTACGGAAAACAGAACCGGAAATGCGCAAAACATCGACTTGGAAAAGTTGACACGTGCGATATACCAAAGCCGATGTCGACGTGAAGAAGAAAGTAATCCAGGAATAATAATCAGCTTAAAATTCATTGAATCTGAGGAGTATTTGTCAACCATACCGAAGTACGGTGACGTTGATGAAAATGGTGTTGTTATTATAAACTGTACGGTTTGTTGAAGTCCTGTACAAGGTACAATTGACAGCCTCGTGACAAGCGACGTGCGGGGTGGTGCAAACGGAAACGTAATTGCACAATCATTCGGTGAGGGAGTTTCATCAAGTAGAAATGTTGGCCCAAATGCTAGCCCAATGTCTAGATTGAGAAAAAGTTGCGGTTCTGTTCAATATGGTTCTGTGGAGGGGAATGACGACATGAATTAACCGATCAGTGGGAGCAATAGGGGTGGTGGTTGAGATCGAGGTTTGACACCACAGTCCAGAATTATTCGCGATGTTGATGACGTTGCTGCAGTAGTCAGTGATGGGATGTATGATAATAGACCGAACGGAATAAAGACATTAAAAATGAAGTATAATCAAAGAAAAATGAAAGAGACTACGTCACATGCAATGGCTGGAGTACGAACATAAATGAAACGTACTAAAGATCTTATTAAATCCATTGATAACCGACAGGAAAGAACTGCAACGAAGAACAACATGTACATGTCGTTGCAGTTCTTGCCGAAAGAAAGCGAAGATTATAAAAGAATTGTGTGGAAAATGACAACAGTTGATGAACCGACAAACGGAAACGATCAAGAATATTGATTTTAATGGCAAATGTTTTATGAACATGTCAGACCCACCCATCCAAGATCGTTAAATTTTACCAAATCGGATTGTAGACGGGGATGAGCCTCGTGGTCGGTGAACATCATATCTTGCAATAATAAACGGTCTTCTTCTGTCTCTAATGATTCATGTCTGTTATTGTTTGCTGTTGTTATGTTCTGCAACATTTCTATACCATATTGTTCCATACGGTTCTGTTCAGTCGTCAGTATTTCTGATATATCTGAATCGGTAACAATGTCGCTGTTTTGATCCCCAAACTGATTAATACGGATTGACATATTGTGTAATATGACGCATTTATTTTATACCCGTATGGTTTCATCAAATTCCCAACGCCTTTTTCCCGTCTAAGAATCTCGAATCTGGATTGCAATATGCCAAAGAGGCGTTCAACATCCTTCCGTACAGATTCTTGTTTAAAGGATTATTTCCGTTCAATCGGGTCATTGGAATCAGACATTGGCCGTGCAAACAGGGCTAGTGCGGTTGTATGACATCGTCCAGCAGGTAGAGGATATGATGCGGTAAGGAGTCAGGGTCTATTTTGTAGCCATCCGTAACGTTAATGCAGAAACGCTCCGAAAATATAGCCTGAAAAAGTGGGGAGCGAACCAAAACTTTTTGGTCGTTGTTTGTACTTCGCCGACCAGAAAACCATTACCAGCAGTAAAGGCTGTGATCACCCCAGCCCTTGCATTGGACAGTTGCTCTCTTGGAATCCCTTGTGTTTACATACTGTCCTTTCATAGTTGGGGGACAGTTCTTCCATGTATATTTCATGCAGTCAACTGACCAGATGCAACCTGGAAAACCTATATCGGAAAACTCTTCCTATATAGTCTGAAGCTCTCCTGATGTGGGAAACCTGTTGAAGAACGGAGCACCATAAATCTGGATGACGTCCACACAAAATTTTCGAAAGTACAACCTAACGGAATCTTCTGACACATACAAATCATCATCAAGACTGTCTGTGGACGTGCCAGAGCTCATTATACGCAGGTATGACAACATTTATAGATCGTTCGTATGCATTTGAATACAATACGGTTTGTCTGTTTCTTCCAATAATCCTTTCGGTGTTGTAGTAAATCGTTTTTCACTTGAAAATACAAAATCCTAGGAATGGAAAAGCATCGTCGGAATATAGGGTCTGAAAAGGTTGGATTCCGGTCTATATAATCCTTTGTCCATTTCGATTTTCCACGCCGGAAATTGAGCGACCCCTGAATCCGTCCATTACGTTATGTAGTTCGAACTTCGGTCATGAGATAGAATTGAAAAAACATGTCTAGTATTGACAGCAGCGCTGTTTACTGTTGCTTTAATGATAAAACTACTATCTGTACTTGTTCCGTTTCTGTTTTCTTCTTTAACAAATTGCCATCATGCGGCTGAGATCCATTTTGAAAACCGTATCGGTGCAGTAACAATTTGAAGAGGTGGAAATGAAAAAGACCGTATCGGTAAACAATCTGAAGATATGGAAATGATAACAACTTTATTGGTAGTTTGTGCTGTTTAATGTATGTAAAGAGCTATGCAATTGAAACCTTCTTCATGACCTGGGTTGTTTTCCGTTGCTTTGGGTTGTTCGTAGAATGAAACTGCCGGGAAATGACGGGAGTATGGGGTATCTCTGAATCGAAACTGGCGGGAGATGACGGGAGTATGGGTGTTCAATCTCAAAATTTCATAAATCTGAAAACTTGTGCGTTATCATCTCGTACTGTATGTGCTTGTCTCTGAAAATATTACAGTAAATTGGACGCAATCTGTAAATTTTCGAGAAAAAAATATTGATTTAAAATAATACGATAGTTTCGTCGCCGTTCGTCCACCCATCACTCCCAGACGATCCCTTTTTCAAAAAACTATTTTCCATCCATCATAAACATCAGCATTACAACAACAACAACAACAACATTCCCATCAGCACTACAACACCAACAAAAACTTTATAACATACTAATCCTGATCCCATGACCACCTAATCATCTTGATGGAAATAGATGTGGATTTACGCTTCATCTAGAGGAGTACAAGTACCGCATAGAAAAAGAGAGAAACTAACTTAATCATAACCGTCATCATCATCAACAAAATAATAATACTAATACTAATAATGACATTTATTCCATTGTCACCTCCGCCATTACATGTAACGGCAACACCTGTTCTTTCTCCATCATCGAATCATCCACCATTGCCACAATCAAGAACACATAAACCTGTTCACATCATCGGTGGTAGTGAACATGGAAAAGAATTAGCAAATTCTTTAGACAATGATTTTGATTCAAAATTATCATTATTTCAAAATAATACACATCGCTCAAAATAGAATGGTATTACATATCCGTCACATGAATATTATATTAACAAATTAACACAATTAGTAAGTCAACCATTAATACGATTACGTTTTGAAATAATCGGTATCTTGGGAAATACCAAATCCACAAAATGATAAAGGTGGATTAGATGTAGATAAATTATTAGAAAAATTTAAAGTATGATTTATTAATTCATTGTGAGAATGAAGGAAGTATGTGACAAGGTGATATTGGTAGACTTCGTGTTGTGAGTATGTGTATACGTGAAAATATAACGGGTGATTGTATATTGAAAGCACCATTACCATCACCTAAAAGTATAGAATGTACTGGATTCGTTCTAACTATAAAATGGAAGAAATGGAGAGGTAATGAAGTAGAGAATGATGGTCTTAGTATAGCAGATATGAAATATTCACAATATAGTATAGAGAATGGTGTATTTAATGATAAATCATTATGGAAAGGATTTATAATGGATTTAAAATTTATTGCTATGTCAAGATCTATCGATAAAAGTCCTACGAGTTATATGCTGATTGTTGATATATCTCATTTAGTTAGTTATTCAATATGACTATGATTAGACTATAAGAGTAATAATGATGATGAGAATGGTAGTGGTGGCAATGATCATAGTAATGTCGATGATTGTACCATAATAGTAATGAAAATTATTAGGCTATAACGGCTATAGTGATGATTTATAACAATCATAGTGCGTAATTTTAGGTGATAAGGCAGATTTGATTGATTCGGTGCAAATGTTTTACGAAGTATAACATGTAACTAACCTCCATACTGCTACTATCGATGCTATCTGAAATTTGTTTTTGTTATATTGTATATATACCCATCGTGCTTACAGACATCTGGCGTGAAAATGATTATGTTTTATACTGTGTCAATGAAAAATTGTCTGTACATATAATATATACATACAATTATGTATTATGAAAATTGGTTAATATATATGCACACACATTCCATTGTAGTATGCGTGACGCGGATTTGGATATTTTGCGAATCACCCGTCGTGGTATTGTCAACAATACCAATATGTATTACATGGAAGTACATGCTGAATCGTGGTTAATAACTTTGTTTCTATATCTTGTTCATGTATAACATGACAACATTTTATTTTTTTCCAATTCATTTGCAATTTCGCTTTGATGATAGTCATTAACATGGAATTTATGGCAACAAGTACAATTTTCCTAGATCAATTCATTCTTCCTTCCTCCGATGTTTTAGTAATTTCGGCCAGTGGGATACGGGATGCTGGATATTTCAGTTGGCCTTCCAATCGGATGACATATTTTTAGAAATATAATGTTTTATAAAAAATCAATCACCTCTATGCGTATACATAATAATTTCCCCTAGTAGAAAAAACATGCTACTTGATTTCTAAGAGATGCTACAGCTACAACAACCACGTCAACCTATATCAAAAGCAACGCATACCGGACGGAATTATCTCCTATTACATAGGCAGTGGCTATCACAAGTAGTGCATACCAAACGGGATTATCTCATAACATCAAACCCTACTTTTATTTATATCGATGACTAATAAAACAACAACTTCACTTTACAACAACTATTATCGGATAACAAACAATACAGAATAGTATATAAGTACAGTGCGAACTACAACTTCTAATCTGTAGGCAAAGTTGTGGGTGCTTCCTGATTACCCTTTCCAATAACTTGTCGAACTAGAAGTGCAGTACTATCCTCTACAGCAACAGCCATGTTATTCTGATTCGTATTAATGAACTTTGTAGATATTTCAAGCATACGCAAAACATATCCGTGCATAGATGTCAAAGCAGTCCTATAAGTCTCCAGTAACGCATTGGTCTGGTCGTATTGTGCTCGCACTTCTGCTTCAGTTGCTCTTCACGATGCCAATTCTTCCTTTGGTCGGGTTATCTCCAATTTGGAATGGTTGTTTTTTCAATCTCCACGTTGAGAGCCTTTTCCGCTTCGGCTTCCTTACGTTCCAACACCTTGTTGCGGTCCTGTAACTGTTTCACCATTTCACCATTCCGGTTATTGCATTCATCTTGAACGATCCACTCTTTGATTTGGTTGAATAATCCATCTACAGCGGCCGGAAATCTGAAAGTTGTACCATGCAGTACTTTCTGCAACACGTAGGTCATCTTACAGTACCAGGCTTCCCCATCGGAGTACAATTCTTACCTAACATCTTTGTCCACACCTCCCCCGCCATGTCAACATCCTCATTACCAGGTGGCTCTCCGTGCGGTTCAATCTGTGGCCATGTTGTATATCGCAAAGACACTTAAATATCCTAGACAATGTTGGCGCAGTTTTCCATGGTTGCCGGACTCTCACTCCGTATAGGTATTTTACCTTCTGGAAAAAATCTGATTCCCTTTCTTTGGCTCGTGATAAATCTACAATCTCCCCTACTTCCCAGTTTGTAATGTCCAAATGAGTTCTGCATTTCGTTTCTTAAAGTGAACCAGTAGATCTCCGAGGAACGGTATATTGCAAGTAGGACTCTTTTGAGATTGTAGTCAGAGTTGAAATACAACTGAATCAATTACCAATCATAGCACATATTACGTAAGGCGTTAGGAATGGGGGTCACAATTCCATAACCACTGCTTTTTGTCAGACGCCGATCAACATGTTTCGTCACTTCCATTCCGTATCGGGAGCAGTACATAAACGCACCAATAAACAAATCAACTGTCTCTTTCGTTATATCCTTCCGATAAAGTTGTTGATACGTCGAATCCCCGTACTTGTACATGCGAAGGTTATGAGCCGGTGACAGTGGTGACGATGATGCTATCAACGGTGATGGTTCCATTTTCTCAACTTTGTATGGAACGGACATGTAATACTTTCCCCTTTTCTGCACTGACATACCAAATGCTTCCACTTCATGCCATCCAAGCATGAATGTAGTTACGTTTCCTTGCACATTATCCTTATCCCTTTCGGATTTCTCTGCAGCTCTTATACATGCACAACGCATGAGTATCTCAAACGCTGAGTCTTCAACCAAATCCATCCTGTTTTGGAACATGTACCAATCCAGAATCGTTCGTGGAAGAATGCTTGGTACCTCTTGCAAGATTTCCCAGGGCTTGGTTGATTGTGATATGAACCTACAAAGGTAATCCGCACGGTTTTGATATTCCACTTCCTCGGGGCATCGGACCCATATAGTATCACATGTCTGACGGTCAATGCATCCTAAAGC
>JAULBU010018900.1:0-20051 GCA_032358235.1 Odonthalia washingtoniensis | reverse complement strand
TGTAGCGTCATGTCTTAGGACGAATAAACGACGTCCTTCCAAGTCCCGGGATACGCGATAGAAAACTGTGCGAGACATCCAGAAGCGAAGTTCGAAATCCACGTCGTCGTACACGCAGTCGAGGGCGAAGTAAAGTTTTTGGAATCGAGAGTAGGCCTCCGTGAAAGAACTATTTTTGTTTCTGGCTCGTATGCGGACATCGTTCTCCTCCGATATACTGTCATCACCAAGACCCGGCAGAAACCCATCGAGAACCATCAGAGCGATGGCCCCGTCGCTTTCTTCGCTAACGTAGCTTACGTCGTGGATCGACATGATTTCCGGATCTTTCTGAATTCACAGAAGGGAACGTTGACCTACTGCGAAACATTCTGTGCCAGTAATGTTAATGAGAGAAAAATAAAAATAGCTTTCGGATGTGTATCAACGAAATACAGAAATTTTTCTGCACCCAATAAAATTTTCACACGTTATAAAGTAAAGATAAAATTTGAACCGGTAACCATGCTCTTTTCATTAACCACTTTCGCTTTATGTTTTGCGATTGCCTTGCGTCATTGACTCCCATTGGGGAAAAGGCTCGAAATCGCGAACAGAAAGGAGGTAATCGAGTAAAAGAAAAAACGACAAGGCGTATAGCAATATAGCTTAGTGATCACTGTTCTCTATACTATATGAGGAGTTGAAAGGGAATTGGCTCGATGTCTTTTATTTTACTTTGCTAGCATGAATCGGTCGGCTTATTTAGCCTAACGGTCCGAGGCCATAATGAAAACCAAAACTTACTGTAGCTGTATCCTGCCTGTACTCCTTATTTGACACGAAATATTTGTAAGGTAGATACAATTTATCTAATTTAATGGATAGAGGACCCAACGCAGAAACTCATATCCCTAGACCGTTTTTTAAAAAGTCCTTTTGGACTTTTTACTATAACATTTCTGGAACTTCGCCATAAGTAAGCCATCGGGCTGCTCGTTTTATATACGTGTACATGAGAAGATATTCTACCATCGTAAAAAGACCTGGAGGTAAATGGACAATTTTTGAAGTCGCTGGACATGTTTGAAAGTGACCCAGTTTTGACCCTCAAAATCACGTAAATAGTCCTTTTGGACTATTTAGTAAATAGTAATTTAGGACTATTTTCAGGTTCTGGCTCCAAAAATTTATTTAAAAAACTGATGAAATGACAGCAATGAAGTATAGCTCAGAAAATCTTGTATCCCCCCATCAGGGATGATCGTTATTATAACCGAAGTACTTCTTCATACATTTCTATTGACAGGAGACGACTGACGAGCTTTGAGGTCTCTTCTATTGTGCCAGTAGTCAAAGCAAGAATATTTGAAAGGAGGGTGAGATTTGTGGCATAATGTTACCTGGCAAAGCTGACAACCATTCTTTGTCTGATGATCACGCCAAGTGCCAACGATGTTCTTGACATAGGCAGACGCATCGGCACAAATAACGCAGTATCGCTTTTTGTCAAGCATGACCACTCTATAAAGTTTTGATGCAGACAATCTCAAACATTTCCCATCACCTTCTTTGAATTCATCTATTCTTCTTCTCTTTTGCCAACCAGCAACTATATTTTTAAGTAGCTCAATCTCACTGAGATTGCAGTCAGGAACATTAATCGACCCTTCTTCAGTAGTTTCGTTTTGGATACCATTTACTGATTTAAGATTAACATGAACAAAATTTTCACCGATAGTATTTTCATGAGTAGCTCCTGAGATCATGTCTAATACTGTCTATAAACAATCAGCTCTCTTGCAACATTGTCGATGAAGTCAGGTAAAGATTCCACTCTATTCAACGAAGCTCTAAAAGAATCAGGACTTTCAAATTTATCCATAGACTCCAGACGGCTTTTCCTTTTTGTAAACCTCCATAACAATGCCCCGTCAACAGCAATAGTCTTTAGTGTATGAATAGCAATCTTTGGCTCCCATGCCTGAGATGCTGAAGGATTCCACATTCCACATATACTGAGTAGCCCCATCAACCCCGCCTTTGAACTTTGAATAGAAAACCTGCACACCTGACCGGATTGAAACTACATGATCAATTGCCCCATTATTTTTAACGTGACGATTTAATATATGCCAGAATGTAAATTGACTCGCCAGAATGCTCCTTTCTTCTCCAGTAGCAAATGTAATAATTGATGGTGGTAGAAACTTATTGGCTGCATTGTAGTTGTCTACATGGGCCCAGGAACAAGGTTCTGTCGCTACCTTAAGAGAAATTCGTGCTGTTGTGAGAAATGAATCACTAGTATTTTCCAATACTAAGAACAAAATCCCACTTTCGGTTTCCACATCGTATACTATCCAATTGCAATTTATTATTGTAGCTTGATGTAATAACTGTCCCACATGACCTTTGTCTACAAACTCATTAAATGTAGCATCTCCAAACTTGCATATACTGGATATATTCTTCGGTTGTGTATGCTGTTATGTATACTTGTCACTGCCACTTTTGTCTTGATCTCAACAGTTGCTACTTGATGAATACTACCCTATCCCTGATGAGGACTTACAGCTGAAAGATCTGGGACACAAATTCCATCTGGATAAGAAGCTAACCAGGGCTTCTCCTTACAACAATTTATCCCTATTTCAAATATATCAATTATGAATGGCTTTTTTGATAAGCTTCTAAATACCCAATCCTCATTTACGGTACCACGCATCATCGCTTCTGATAACCTACTGTGGGAAAACCAGGAACATGATAGGCTTCTCAATAGTGTGGTAGGTTCACATTTGCTTTCATCTCCCTGGTTTAATCCACAGTTTTGTGACACATCCAAATCAGATAGAAGAATCTGCGCTGATATTGTCCCAGTCACCCTAAATTTTCTGAGCTCGAACCAGTCCTGAGTACGTTGTACTTTTATTAAAATACAACAGTGCTGATCTAGATGCTCTTGTAGCTTCAACCGTTCTATGCAATCAGCGTAATTATCTTTAACGTAATGTATAGAGATTTTCTTTACTCTTCGAGACTTGTAAACCCAAACCTTCACTAATTATGAAAAAGAACCTTGAAGAGAATCCACAAATCTAAATGTAGATGATTCATGCTTTGTTCCCCGTCCTCTTACAAATGTATTTGTAACTTTGGTCTTTGATGGAAGAGACAAAGCGTCTTGAGATTATGTCTTCGTTGCTGTTAATCCTGCGTCTCGGCCATCTTATGTGATAAATTATTGTCTCCTGACAAGATGAACTACTTCCTCAACGTGTCCTTCAGACATTTCTCCTCCATCAGATGTACTGTTCTGTTCAAGTGCTGTTACAGCTGAGGGAGGCTCTGCATAAACCGTTGGGATTGTTTGCACAGATGAAGGTTGAACAGCGACATCAGAATTACCGGTTCCGGTAGCTACTTCAATAATCCCGTTGGTTGTGTCTTCTTCCAATTCGTCGTGACGTTTCTTGCGTATATATTGAAGGAAACTCTTTGCCACGAACGGATGGCAAGATATAATATGCCAAGGAAATATTGTAGCAGAAGATACTGCTTTCCGGAGCATCTCCTCAACCAAGTTCATTCTACCATACCCACGGTTCATTGCTACAATAACACCATAAAGAGACATCTGACCTTCGTTTTCGAATATAATGTCCATCAGTTTCGAAACATTAGCAGCCTGTGACCCCCTCTTTTCGTCTGAAACGTATGTCTAGAGTGAACCTAAACATGGCATCAACAAGTGCATCTGCGGTATGACCTTCTTTATCCGCCTTCCTATTACATAATGTCATAACTGGATTACTTTCAGATATTGTCCCATACATATCATCGTCAATAGTGACGAAACAAATTGTAGATAATGCAATTCTGCGACTGGGTCCATATGCTACTTCTTCGAATTGATGAATTGTAACAGTCTCATCTCTCATACAAACCCATCT
Organism: Odonthalia washingtoniensis; assembly: GCA_032358235.1. Lineage (NCBI taxonomy): Eukaryota > Rhodophyta > Florideophyceae > Ceramiales > Rhodomelaceae > Odonthalia > Odonthalia washingtoniensis. Next base: position 16,116 of record JAULBU010018900.1, on the reverse strand, counting down.
TTCTCCCTCTGATTTCCGCCAAATCGGGTAATAAACCATTAATAAATTACCAATCTTCCTCATTCTGTTAACATAAATTCCATACTTGTCATTGTCCAACATTAGGCAGCACTTCTCCAAAGAGAAACTAGATGTATGACTCCACAGCATTATAACCAACCATTGATACATCTCACCAGAAGTGAACATATCCGTTCCAGAATCCGAACCGCTTTCGTTAGACACTGTAGACCAATTCACAGACTCGTTCAACCACTTCCGTAGTATGTTAATAGTGTCGTCAATAATAACAATTATGCAGTTACATCGCGATAGTTTCAAACAACGTGCAGCCATCTCTGTCTCAGCCATTGAAACTGTATTCTTCACGAAGGCTAAAGTTGACTCCGAAAAAATGACCTTCACAAATTCACCCTCTTCTTTAAATGTAGTGTACAATCCAGCACCTGGTGGCAACATTTTCGATCCTAAAGACGGATCTTTTTCACCTGTAAATCTACCACAAACACGCCTACCTCTTGAACGATGATTGTTTCCACCACGAGCTCTTCGAGCACAGGAACCGCTCCCTCGACCCGTACGGTCATTTTTCTTGCCTCTACCTCGCCCACGGGCCGCCACAAAACCATTATGTCCGTCTTGGTTAGTTGCATATGGTGGTATTATTTAATGTATTGTTATTTCTGATGGTATTGTTGAGGGTCGTGCTATTGTTGATAGTAGCAGTACTGTTGTCGGTGATTGTATAAACGGATCGTTTCCCTGCTTCATCAGTTACTAGATGGTTTCGCAGTAAGTTTATTCGTAGTACACAATTCGGAAGGGGGTTGCGGCGTGGATAGTTACTTATTTAATGGTTATAAAAACCTACAAGTTTTAAGTTGGCAGAACGTTTGACCATCATGAGAAATCATCATACAGATGTACATGTATAATTTATTGCAATGCACGATTTATACGTGTCGCACATTTAATTATATCTCCAGGAGGAAACGATTCACGTAGAATAAACAATACGTGGTCCTATCTAACCGTTTCCATGCCATGGGAGAAAAAATGTCTACAGATATACCCCCTAAATAGTCCTTTTGAACTTTTTAGACGATCTGGAAATATGTGTTGTCGTTCAGTGTCAATTAATAGATGGCGATTGTGACATACAGTGTAATCATTAATTCAGATTACGTTTTCTGACGCTGTGCAAAATACAATGCGGATGATTATTGCTGACGATGTGTACTTAATAACGACCAATCGGCTGATAGCCAATGATTGGCTACACAATACCACCTGGTTGACATATTTGATATGATGACTACAACACTGATCGGTAAGAAAGAAGAGCATCATTATCGGTTTGGGTTTCTCGAAAAAAATTGTGATGAAGTATTACAGAAAAGGAAACGTGTGATAAATTTATTGGGTTATCTCATAATGTAAATCAATTAACTTTTTTGTCTGTATCAAAATTGGGGTGGAGTTTTACGGGTTCTCGCAATTTCTTTCCCAGAACGATGTCATTACTTTGCGAGTGACGAAACAGCGATGGAAGATCGACATCATGAAAGCGATTCGGAGGAGGACTACGACGATGAGGTGACGGAGATTTTATTTTATGACATGTTCGGCGATGATGTTTCATCTGCAGCAGCAAGAAGCGGACCAAGAACACGAATACCCAACAAAAATCGGGACTTCAAAGAAGCGAAACAACGCTTCATGAAACTTTACTTCGACTCTGAAAGTGTGTATAGCGAGGGGGATTTTGAGAGGTGCTTCAGGATCCCTCGTCCAGTGTACGAAAGAATTAAACATTTCATAGTTGGTTCCAACAATTTGTTTACTCTGCAATTTGACGCTGCAGAAAAAGAAGGCATTGATCCTGAAGTTTGACTAATTGTGTACCTGATGCTACTTGCATATGGCTGTTCCTTTGATCAGATTGATGAACCTTGTTCAATTTCTGAGTCTGCATGTCTGGAGTCATTCATATCGTTTGTTACAGAAATTGTAAAACAATTTGGTGGAGAATATCTACGAACTCCTAATGAGTCGGACTTGCACCGCATCTTACAAATTAATAAAACTAGGAGCTTCCCGGGATGTATCGGATGCTGGGATTGCCAACATTGGGAATGGAAGAACTGTCCGGTGGCATGGGCCGGACATTCCAAAGGCAAAGAGAAAAATTCATCGTTATACTAGAGGCCATTGCATATGGAGAATTGTGTGTGTGGGGAGTAACAATTCAGGTAGCTTAAATGACATTAATATCTTGTACAATTAGAAAATTGTCGATGAAATATTAAGTGAACAGATGCTACCGGTTTACAAATATGGTGAACGGGGTAGAAAGAAACTTCTTATATTATCTAGTGGATGGAATATATCCCAAGTGGGCTATTTTTATGTGTATTATAGCAAATTCACAAACAAAAAAAGACAAGCACTATGCTGCTTGTCAAGTAGTCCTTCAAAAAGGCGTGGAGAGGGATTCTGGGGTATTAGTTTCACTGTGGCAGTTGTTGTCAAAACCATGCTTATCATGGTCAAAGGAGGTCATGATAATGACATTAAAAGCAGCAATAATTTTACACAACACGATTGTGGAGGTGAGAAGAGACGGATATGAAAGTGAACTGCATGCACTTGCAAGTACTCCAGTGGGAAATGGTCATGTTCTTAGGGAAGAGTAAAACTAACAAGAATTCAGATGGAATAAAAGAACTTAGACTTTATCAGAAGAATACTGGGCTGCACGTTTAATGAACCGAGAAGTTCTCAGTAAGGATTAAGTTAGACATTATTCGCTGAAACGCGACTTAGTTGAACACATTTGAGCGATCTGGGGAGAGTCTTGAAATCAAAGCAGAACGTCATAATAAAAAAATCATTACTCTTCAGGTGGTGGTGGTGGTGTTTTCAGAGTATCATCATCAGGTGTTGTCGGTGATACAAATTGGTAGATCAATAAAGTTTGGGATGTGGGCTTGTTATTTGTTTAATCTGGCATTATTAGCGTTGGATGTAATACCGTATTCAATCGAGACTTCATTTTTTGTAGATATCTTTTTCTAGTGATACGATAGAAATTCTTAGCCGTCCTTCAGATCTTCTTCTGTTTCGCACTTCTATTTTGAAAATTCCATCATCGCGTTTTTTCCTTCGAACCGTTCTGTTCGAATACGTATACTTTGTGCAATACTAGTAGAATTGTGAACAGATATTTTTTTCAATTTCGTTTCTTTTGCTTCAAATTTAGCACACTTTCGACCCACATACCCTCTTTTTTCCTCACTTTTGTCGACTGTCGACCAATGTTTGGCAGCTTCGGTATTTATTTCCAATGATTGAATACTGCTGGAAGATTTATCAGTGGTAGACGTAATGCTGCTAGCGGAGCTTGGTTGTTCCATATTATTATGTCCATCAATGTCCGTAAATTTTGAATGCTTCTTTAAAACGTGATAGGCCAGATGTTTGAGCCAAGCTTCGTGTGTAAATTCCCTCCCATCGTAGCTGATACCATTTCTTTTATGCATATATTTGACAATAGCCATAGACAGTATTTGATTTTCATCAACCGCAGTGGATTGGCATTTTCGAATGAACCGAAATGCTGAACAAATTTTTTGCACATCTGCACCTACATTGTCTATCTTTTTTCTACATGATTTCACCGATCGTTTTCTATATGTTTTGTGATCTACAGTCGTCGTTTGAAGTTCGCAAAAATGTTTGAATGTACGATTACTGAATGCGTGGCTTGTCTGCTCGATTGCCGTTAGTGGATTTTCACTTGTGTAAAGCCACGCACTTATCAAATCTGCAGTTTCAGTCGTAGTCCATGTAAGACCACGACTCATTTGGCGTTCGCCGGTCGATGTGTGTCTTCGGGTGTCTTTGGCGTTCGTGGGTGGTTGTGGGTGTGCGTCTCCGGGTGACTTTGTCGTTCGTGGGTGGTTGTAGGTGTGCGTCTTCGGGTGACTTTGGCGTTCGTGGGTGGTCGTGGGTGTCTGTCTTCGGTGTTCGTCAGCGGGTTGGTCGGTGTGTGTCTTTTAATTCTGGTCCCTTACTCTTCGAGCAAGCTCTGATTGGTCAGAATTATTTCTATTTCTTCTCATATTTTTATAAAAATAGGAGAAAAATAGCCGATCTCAAATTGATTTCAGATACGTTACAGAAACAATCGGCCGGTAGATTCCCAAAAAAAAATTTATCTGAAAATTTCGAAATTATTTTTGGTTAAGAGTGAGTGACCGGTAATGATGCTCTAAATGTTTTATTTAGATTGAAAGAAAAAATGGAGAGAGAAACTGGAGAAAAGAGAATGGGGCTGGTAGCGTTGTCATAATGGAGAAGAACGCCGAAAGCGGGATACCAGAGACAGATAATTATTGTACAGGTGTAGAAGAGTAGAGTTTGTGATCCAGATGATACGTGTACCACTGTGGAGTGTAAGCCGGAGGGTGGATTATGAAACTATCGGATTCTGAGAATAGTGTGGGTATATCGAATTATACGAATTGATCTGATGTCGCAGTTGTTCATTAACACTCCCCATACGTATCACAAATAGTCTGATGTGACACGTTCTTTCTCCCTTCACTTCAATAGTATTTTAACAACTTTAAAAAATGTTTGTTTGAGGGAACTGATGTGACTCGATGATGGATGTCTCATCGATCTTGTCATAGCACAAAATGTTTCGTAACAAGAAACGGGATTTTTCTGTTTCCGGCAGGTAAAACTACATTTTTTTTTAAAAAAAAATTATTAAAATCAGCGCAAATGGCATTACTTATTGGTTATTACATTACGCAACAACCGTTAAGTTCCATTATATGAAAATTTTTCCATTAATCTGAACTTTTCTTGAGCTGCACAATCTTCAAGAGCATACGGTTTTATACATCTACAGTACTTTTTCATTAAAAATTGGGCGTGAGCAGACAGCCGCACTTACGCCAAAACGTTATTTGCGCCGGGGCTGTATGGGTTGCCCGTTGCAGTTTGAAGTGTGCGTTAAAATTATAGTTACACGGGAACATAGAGACACAGAAGAGCGGCGATGTAAACGGTTAACGGGGGTTGTTGGGAAAGTGGGGAAATCGGAGAAATGCGACGTTGTGGACAACACGTGTGTCTAGGTCTGTTGTAGTGAGAAAGGCGCGGCTACTCGTCAAAATTAAATTTGTCCAATTTTCACATATCTATCAAACAATAATTGTTATGGCTCACACAACCCTTTTGCGCACCCTAATTAATAGAAATAAGTTGAATTATTATGCCACCCTGCCAGATTACCTCTTTGCCAGATACTATATTTAAGGGATTGATAAACTAAAACGGCGCGATCCCTAACGTACCGTCGCTATTGCCCAAATGCTATTCCATAAAACGGTTTACAATAACTGCACTCTATCCAACGACGACGTGTACAGTGTACGTTGTGCTGTCCCACATTTTTAATTTTTAAAATTTAAAAAGACAAACCTTTTTTTTTTAAAAACCCCATTCTTCTCATTTCATCCGCGCGCCTGCTGCACCCATTCCGCCCCCTTCACTACCGACCACCACCACCGCCGCCGCCACCACCACCACCACCACCTCATCTTCCGCAATCTATAAATGGTCTCCGCCGGCACGCGCCCCGGACATCTCCCCTCCACCCCCATCACTCCAACAACTCCCCGCCGTCCCCGTTGTCCCCGCTCGCGATGAAGCCCACGGCTGCAACCCCGTTCGATCAACACTCCGCCTCCACTCCCTTGCTGCACAAGCCCAGTCACTACGGCTCCGCCTTGGACGCGTCCGCCACCGCGCACAAGCTCTGGTACTTCCTGTTCTTCGGCGCGCTCTACACCCAGATGTTCATCCCGCTCATCCTGACCGATCGATTCTCGCTGCCCATCCCGCTCATCGGACTGCTCATGTCGCTGCGCCGCGTCGTCGTCACCTTCGCGGCCCCGCTCTTCACCATGGCCTGTGACGCCACCCGCATGTACCGCGCCCCCATCTTCATGTCGCTCGCAGTATACTTCTCGTGCACAGCTGCGCTCTGCTCCGCCTACGTCAAGGACGCCGGCGTCCTCACCGTGTCGCTCGTCCTCATGATGCGTGAGATGTGCCTGTCCGGCGTGGAACCGGCTGTCAACGCCGCCTCCGTCGCCCTAGCCCGTAACCACTTTGGCAAAATACGCATGTGGGGTAGCGTCGGATGGGGATTCGTCTCCTTCGTCGCGCCGTTGCTGTGCCGCCTCGGCCACGCCAACGACGCCGTCGTCGCTCACCGCATGCTCGCCGCCCAGGTGCTCATCGGTATCCCGCTGCTTGCCGTCACGGCGTACGGGCTCGACCTATCACCGGCACTGTTCGCGCCGTCCCCAACACCACTCGCAACAACACCGCACTTGGAGAAAGCCGAACATGAAAATAACGGCGGCTACGGAGATCTCGGAAATGGCGGCGACCCGGAGCAACCAGAAGCACCATCGGCACCGGAAGAATCGTTGTCGTCCGCGGCGGCGCCACACCGCCTGGCGACGTTTCTCTTCTCCGCGTTCATGCAGGGAGCCGTCGTCGGCGCGATGCAAACAACGCTGTTCCTGTTCCTGTCATCGTGCGGCGTACCGGCCGCCTTGCTCGGCCTCACCATCACGGTATCATGCATCAGCGAGTCGGTTGCGATCCGACTGGTGCCGGCGTCCGTGAGGACGCTGCGCGTCGCCATCTTCCTCAACGCCGTCATGCTGGTGATGTACGCGGCGCTGCCCGTTTCGCCGTCACTGGCACTCGCCGTGGTGCTCGTGCTTGCAGCGGAGCTCGTGAACGGGGCGAGCTTCGGGTCGTTCACGCTGGCGGCGATCGCTTGCGCGCCGCGGTTCGTGCCGGTGGCGTCGCCGTGGCGGACAAGTGTGCAGGGCGTGCTGCAGTCTGTGCTGTTTGGGCTCGGGCCGGCGGTCGGGGCGCTGATCTCCGGGGTGGCGTTCCAGTCATGCGGGGCTGTGTCGGTGTTCGTGGCGTTTGCTGCGATCGATGTTATACTGGTGGCGTTGCTGCGGTGAACAATGATTGATTAGTGGAATTCAAATTGTGTACAGTTATGCGGGGAGAGAATTAATTAAATGTCGCGTTTGACTGGACTAACTGTATGCGCTGTTAATTAAAGGTAAATAGTCGCAGGACTGTAAGCGGCAATTGAGACTACCTGCGGGCAAGGGTGTGCATTCAAAGCGGCGAGCGTGCCCCCGCTTGCTGTGTTGCTGAACAAAGGTTCGCGACAGATAGCGGCAACTGAGCCAACTTTCAACCAACGGATCAAACATTATTGAGAGAGAGACAAGCCGTGGTTTGCGTCTCTTAAATGTTATTGGTTGTATCTTAGTTGGCATACAGTACATACTTGTCGAAAACGTTTGATAAAAGTTTGATGAAATTAGATTAGGTAATGGAACAGCTGCTGACGTGAGTCCTCGTGTCAGAAAAACGTATTTTACCTTCATACATTCCCATTTATGGGTCGAGTAATGAAAAAAAAAGATTTGAATATTTCATTAAAATTGAATTTTGAAAGAAAATATCTATAATGTGTCTGTAATGTTTGTTCCTATATTAATGCATTGATGCAAGCATTGTTTGCATTCACACATCCCTATAAGATGTTGACAGACGACCATGATGCTTCATGTTGCCGACCATTGTTATTGCTGGCTACATCACACTGCGCTGGATGGTGGCCTGATATCAGATCGAATCTCACAATATGAAATATTGTAATGTCTATCGCTCGCTTTTTTTTTAGTGGTCATAACCGGTGATCTTGATTGCTATCTATCTGCGTGCGTCTACAGAGTCTACGGAACCCCCCTTGTTTTTAACATAGGGCCGTGCTATATATATAAGTTTTTAAAAATTTTCTAGCTCAGCAACAAATTTTTTGTTGGAGTACAGTGTAGGAAAGTGGAGCTTTCTATAAGAAAGGATGGGGCCTGCAAAATCTTGTCAAAAACAAAAATCTATTTTTGCAGTTAACGTGTACCGACTTGAATTTTAATTCAAGTTGTACTGTTAAAATTGAAATTGAAAAGTGATGTGGGAGAACTGAAAGTCCGTTCTTTACGCGTGAGCAGACAAATAAGAAACAAATTGAGGATGTGGGAGAACCGAAAGTTCATCTTTTACGCGGGAGCAGACAAATAAGCGAAAGCGAACAATTGAATTGGAACAGTTCTAGTGTTCCATATCATAGCAGGATGGGCGCGATTCGGAGGGCTGGAAATTTCGAGGACGAAAGGGACGCACTGCGGCAAACGAATGTACGATATGAGCAACCTATTTATTAAATGAACAAATAAACGAACAAATGCGATAATCAAGAAAAGGAGAAGCGTACTTATGACGATAATCGAACAAGTTGTCAAGGAAGTTGTTAATGAGATTGTGCATGACGAGTCCCAAGTGAAGGGACCCGTGCAGGCATGAGAAAAGTTCAACTTCAACGACCACTGTGCGTCCCTGACGGAATCCGAATTCCACCGTCTATACCGTATGACATACAAACAGTTCCAAAACGTAAGGGAATTGGTCACCCCTACCGCGAACGCACGCAGAAAAGAAACGAAAATGAAAACCGAGCTGTATCGGTGGAAGTGATGCTAATGGTGACGCTCAGAGTCTTGGGAAGAGTATCGTATCGATGTGTCATGGCCATATGGCATTGAAAAGTCTACTGTTTATAGTATATTTCAAAAAATTATTGATGTTCTGAACTTGAAACTACGTAATATAAACTTCCCGACAACCGAAGAGGAATCTCGGGAAGAATCAGAAAAATTTAGAAAACTGCGACGATCGCTGCTGAACGGAATCGTGGCTGCGTTGGACGGAATTTCTGTGGCAATAGTAAAACCACGTTCAGATCATATTGAAGATTCACGAAAATATCATAACAAATAGGGATTCTTTGCGATAGTAGTGCAGACAGCAGTGAGTGCGGACTATAAGTTTTTTTTGTAAGCGCAAAACATGCCAGTAGTACAAATGATGCTACGGAAATTGATGGGAAGAAACTCTATGATCTGGTATCAATATCGCTGCTTCCGCCCTCGACTTACGTCCTCGGTTACGAAGCGTACAGTAACACTGGCTTATTACTAACTCCGTACTCCGGGACTGTCGTCCCCGGAGCAGGACTCTTTCAACTTTTACGATTCCTCCTGAAGAATCGTCATGGAACAGACGTTCGGAATTTTGGTGAATAGATGGGGCATATTATGCTCGCCCATCAAATGTTCTGTAAATATAACTACAAAAATAGTTCTGGTATGCTGCAAGCTCTATAAATGCATTGATAAAAAAAGACCGTAGGAGGTTTTAGACTATCCTGCTAATAATGACTAAAATTATGTTGTTGGTGACCCAACGATTCATTTTCAGAACTTACTTCATAAAGAAATGATCACAGCCAGAAATCGTCTATTCGAGACAAAATTGCACAAAGTTTACAGGATTTAGGCTACATTAGATGATCTTCTAAACGGTCTCTTTCAACTTCAACATGAGACTTTGAAGTATATTTTAATAAACGAGTTTTCGTTCTTCTGTTTTTGCGTTATCACCAATATGTTTAGTCTTTTATTTAGACTGTAATGTGTTCCTAAATTCCCCTCCATCCACGTCAGTAGTCTCGGACTTTAGTCTCTCCAGATCTTCATCCTGCGTGTGCTTCGTCGTGCTGCCGGTTTGCGCAATTGGGGCCAACGCGCTCAGGCTCTCCAATCTGCTCATTCTAATTTCCCTAGAATTTGCGGATGTTCTTCTATGACCCACAGCTTGACGTTTGCGTACTGATGTTTCCTTTTCATCATTGTAGTAATTTATACTCTCTTTCCTCTGGGAATCACTTGGTACCGATCGTGTCGTCATTGACTGAAGAATTGGGTTTTTCTTCACAAACAATGGGTGTACATAATGTACGACTTACCGAGCACAAAATTTTTAAATGTATCCGGATCTCCCTGTCTGCTTGCTTCATAGCGTATGAAACATGTACCATAAAGCGATTTTAATTTCGCAAACTTGGAATTTAAAACGAAAGAATCACGCTCACATACCATATTTTCTAGACAGATTCCCATAATGTCCGATCGTGTGATACCAACGGAAAGTCGATTGACAACCGGTGGTTTGAAGCTTTCATCATTAAAAAATGAGGCAATGTGGTAATGTCAAGGATCTTCTGGTTGACTATCAAGTTCGTGTCTCGTGCGACACATATGAATTTATTGTCGAGCAACCAACATCCTTGGGTCCGCCAATACATGTAGAATGCGTGCGAATTCAGACGTCTCAAAACCGGCACGTCGTGGAGATTTAGAAGTTCGACAAGTAGATTTTGTAGGTGTTACTATTTCGGACATCACCCTTTTTATAGACGCCACTTCATTTTTCCATACCAGCTTCTTGTCGTTCCCAGACCCTGCAGTACCATGAACATTAATAGTAGGGAAGTGATAAACTTTTAATCCACTTTCGGATAACAAGTGATCGCTGTCACTTCGGTACAGAATAGCCTTAAAGACGGCACTTAATAGTACCTTCAGTTCAAATATTCTAGTAGCGATTATTTCTTTTTTTTTGAGTCCTTTTTTAGCCTTAGTGCATTTAAAACGTTGAGAGCCTCAACCAGTCCATTCATTTCATCCCCCGTAAGTCCGTTCAATTGAACTACTGTCATTGCTTCTTCCATAGAAAAAAGTGTGATGAACCGTGCGTTTTGTTTGCCACCTTTTCGACTGGGCGATTTAGTAAGTGCACAAGATGCAGATGTTATTTCTTCGTCACTGCTGACAGTGTACGCATTGTTTTGACTGGGGGTGTAGCGACTGTTTTGAGTAGGGGTTTGCACATTGTTTTGACTCGGGGTGTACAGATTGTTTTGATTCGGGGTGCACAGTTTGTTTTCAGGAAACGGTGGCGGGTTTGGATACATGTCCGGTGGGAAGACAGACTCCCTTTCATATCGGTGAAGTGGTTGGTGAGGGTGTCGCACAGTGGCATCGATCGTCTCTTCGGAATCCATTATAAAAAATGGTAGAATCGTTTGTGGGTTGGTGTATTGCTTGAAGGGCAATCGGGTGCGGTAAGAGAGATCTACAAAAAAAAGAACTGTCGTGAAGTTAAAGCGCATTGCATGAACATCTATGAAAAAATTTACTGGTTCACATTTTCTTTACCCACAAACAGAATTTTCTGATTGACTCAAAATTGAATTATTGATTGAAATCAGATTGAAATCAATAATACAATTTGAGTAATCATAAATCAAATCAGTCAAAAGACGTTTTTATTGTGTCCTCCCTGGCGGTCTCCCATTGGCTCATTCATTAAAAACACTTTTTGATTTGACTCCTGACTCCGAAAAAAAACTTATAGAACGGCCCTTATATACCCACCCTCTTTGTCCTTCCGCAAGCCATTAAGCCGGCAATGCGACCGGACTAAATAGTAGCAGGATCCCCGAACCCCACGCACCAACAGATTTACACATGTAACCATTCAAACCGAAAACTTGAAAGATATCTGAAATGCACCAATCAATATATCACACTAAAACGATCCAAGGGACCCAATAAAATGTAGAGAATGTAAATCCCGTATAATAATAATCCGCCATGATCCCCTCCTGGCACCGGCGCACCGGTTCGAAACTCAATATGCAGTATCCACTTATCACGCTCGCCCCGACACTCGAACCCCATTCGCGCACATACCCAGCACTCAACCATAACGTCCTCTTGCATACCGTTCTCCTACGAACCACAATATCTTGTTGTGCTCGTCCTTAGTTAGCCGCACAGGGAAGGGAAAATTAACATGCGTGCCGTCGTCTGCCACATGGTCATGGACGTCCAGTCAATTGTCTTAATAGACATACTTCATGACGCCTGCATTATCAATACAGGGGTATGTGCCGTGAGAAACAAAGGAGGAGGAGGGTGATCGATGGTATCACCAGTTAAGCTAGATGAGTGGGTCTTGAAAGATATAGGCTAAGGCGACGACCGTGCATGGTCGCGCGCGAATAAAGTCCAGTGCTGGAGAGGAGGGCATTTTGAGGATAGTTAGCACGAACGACATTACATGGCCCGTGAAATATGCTCTTCAATGCCGGCCACTTGATTGGATCACCCACTGATAGGCTATGCGCCACCAGTAAAAGATGTCCTACGTCAAATACCTTGGCCTATTGGCCTTCCTTTCCCTTGGAGGTCATACTCTCCAATCCACGAGATGTGATAGGATCTTGAGCGTTTACATTATCTCATCTAATCCACGAGACGTGATAGGATCTTGAGCATTTACATTTTCTCATCATACGTTAATAAAACGTCGAGGAACTGGTACATACAGATAAATCATCGTCCAGGATACGAGGTGGTGCACCGTGGATAAGTTAGAGCAGAGAAGTACCATAATATTGAGGACGGGGGTGGTATCTAAACATGGTCGTTTTCGTCACCGATGACCAATTATATGGGTTGCAAATGACCAGATGTCCAAAATGTTTCTTGGTCGTTCCAGCCATATCATTAGCCCGGTCATTAGACATGATGTCTGTGATTGGAGCTTACTAGAGAACTGTTGTACAGATGATTCAGTTCCTGTTAATGAATTCTTCGAGGACCTTTGAAATGAAGCCCAATTAGTTATAGCTGATGATCGTCGGAAGAGTGCATGATATCCGTCTACACAGAAATTATGAAGAATAAGTCACTTTGACTACGGTTGCTGAAATTAGACAAGCAGTGAGATGTTTCTCACAGAGTAGAATGTACCTAATCATGTCTGTTTTGGCAGCGAAGGGACCAGAAAAATTAAAAACTCTGCGAAAAGGTTCGTGAGTGGACGATGTAGTGTCGTTAAGTACTTAAGAATCTGGGACTCCTCTGTCGGTTGTCGAAAGACGTGAAGAAGGAGAACAAATGCGATACCGCACCTAGACGGCAGAATCTACGTTACAAAAACCATTTAGTAGTCAAGACATTCCAGTGACCCAGCGTTTCAAGAAAGAAGCGGTTCAGTGACTGAAACAACGAGAGTGAGACCATTTTTTAAAACGGTGAAAGAGTATCGCAATTCAAACCACGAAAGGTTTAGCATCGAATTGCGTCCGTATTATATACTCCTTTGGTGAATCTGAGAAGAATGAACCACCAAATAATTCTACGACAATATGTATGTTACTCTCCACGTCAGTAACTTGAAATTTCAATAAGCATCTATAATTTATGAATTATAGGGTTTTCAATATTCCCTATAAATTTAAAAAATATTTGGGCTTTTATTGATCGCCACTTTGAACTGTATTGGGACATAAATAGCCAATAGAATATTGATAAACTCAATAGCAGTTAATATGAAATCGGATATCCCTGCAATGTGTAGCCGGTAAATTAACGATAGGAGCAATATATTTTCGACATATGGAAGATATATCACAGGTATTTTGGACTTTGTTGAATGAAGATCAATAATTTTGTGTCTGTTTAGTCTATACGTCTTCGGTAGAGACTTATTTGATATCGGTGTTACCATCAAAATATTGTATATATCAAATAATACGTCTTTCCATTGCGCCTTTTCAAAACTATTACAATACATTTTCAATAATTAACAAGGGCTAAGTGTCCCGGCATACTATGGTTGCCTATAGTACATTACAATGTTTCAATAGTGTAATGTTTTTAATTTTTTAAAATATATTGTTTTATTTTTTTTATTCAAAAAATAAAAGAGAAGAAAAAAAACAATATGAAAAATAAGAAGAAGCTCATACTAATGTCCTTCACACATTGATTTTGACCATTTGTTCGATTGGAGCGTCCATTTGGTTTGTACAGCGTCCGCATCACCGACTGCACATCCAAATTCTCCCATTCCATCCAACGACACCCCCGACACTTCATACCCTTCTCCATCCTATCTACACGTCCAACCACGCGGCGCTATCTCAAATCCCACACATCAAAAATTCCGATGTGGAATTTTTATTATATTTCGATACGTTCAACCATCATGGCGAGAAACGAACACCAGCGGAAGAAAGACGTATAATTCTTTGTCGATCCTGTCCGTCAATCATACCATGCAAGAATGGATATGGTTTCTATGTTTCTAAACTAATCGGTGGGTTGCTTCGCTCAGAGTACGCTCGATACTCATTAGTTATCACTTCTGTATAATCAGAAAGATGCATATATTGTAACTTCATCTTATCCTTTCCTTCAATTCTGGGCGTGGAAACAATGTCATTTTTTAAGTTTCCTCATCATCGTTGATATCGATGCTATTATCGACGCCATTCAAACATATCTTGCACGTTTTCTGATTCAGATGTTGAAGAACTGTCCATGGTTGTTTCGATCTTTCGATTAGTAGAGAGTATGTACGGTTTTAGGTGGTCAACAAAGCTCACCAAAACGGTCTTGGCTGAAATGCATGTTCTTTTACAAGTTTTTCCGTTTCTGTTTCGCTATCTGCTTCGATTTCTCTCTTTGCAGAGTCACTGACATCATTAATCGTTCAAATCATTCTATAAATCATACTTTTTTGCTTTCCATACGCTATGCACCCACCGCACAACTTCAAATGAATCCTTGACATCGAGTTCAAGCACCTGATGTCCATCCGCATCTTTCGTCCGATGTTCATCGACAACCTTTGGAAACTCCTCTAACGTCAGAATAGAATTCTCGCACAGCTTACGCTACAAGTTGAGTAAGGCAGACACATACAAAATCGAATCATACACATTCTCATCTTTACTTTTCCTACCTTTTTTCTCATTTTCTTCACAATTTTTAGTGGGCCCCTCTTCCACATCACTCCGTAAAGCCTCCCATGGGCATGTATCCAACCATTTTGAATGAGCTTTCAATCCACTGATTTCAGCCTGAGTCGTCTCCCGAATAGCTTTCTGTTGGTTGTCTGTCACTGACACAGACATAGGGACAACAAAGTCGAAATTAGACAAGTTGGTATCGACTGTGCCACTGTGAAACAAGTCTGCCAATCCTCCTTCTTTTTTCGATGTATCTACGAGCTGTTGCACTGCTTCACAGCATTCCTTCTCCGACTCTGTCCTCAATTCTTTTCTACTTTCCGTTTTCGCTCAAAATGTTTTTCGCATTTCCTTTGGTAATTCGTCACGATTCAATGGTTCATCAATGATACCGATATGAAACGTTTGTTTCAGCGTCATGATACCTGTATCAATTGCATCACGAACTTCTTGTTTTGAAATACCCCGTCCATTCACAAACCCTTCCACAATTTAATGCATGATTGCATCCAGTAAAGATTGTGTAGATTCTTTATGAAAAAGTAGGTGAGCGTTTACGATCTCACGAGGGCCAGGAAGTCATGTTATGCTTCCGAACCTCCTCAACATCGCAAAACATTTCCAACCTTTCCACACTTAGGAAGACAAAATCTAACAACTACAAAACTAAAAACTAATAAGTAATAAGTAATAACTATTTCTTACCTTTCCGCACTTTGTGAAAATGGTAGGTACAAGCATGCTTGGCATGGAAAGGAAGGGGATACAAAATTGTCGACAACTGATGCAAATATTCCTTTAAATAGACATTTTACAACCGTTGGATGTACGTGGACTATTATTGTTATGAAAACGCTTTCACCTCTTCAAATTATCGTAACAGTAACCTGAACAGGTAAAAGGGTTTTTATAAATTGTCTAACGACGTATTGACAACTTGAATATGTACCATACATATCCAAGTTGTCACCACTTCGTTGGTAACTTAAATTCATATGCTTCTAAAATCCCTTCAATTTATTATTGATTCCAATTCCCTAATGTGCATCATTGGTGTGAACGTGTCCATTAAATCAGGTAACGGACACGATACATTTATAATCTCTCATGAAAATGTGAATGACTCCCTTTCATCTCTTCAATGTAGGCATTCATGACGTACAGTAATTGCATTGATGGGGCTTCCTGCATGCGTCTCTGATATTTTTGTATTGCTGGTGGTCATACACGCACTACTGTAATCACTGTCTTCATAAAATTGGATTAAAAGG